>VWYK01121138.1:0-15090 GCA_013399775.1 Semnornis frantzii
AATGCCACTGATAGTGCAAATGCCAGCTTAGTCAATGGTACGTCAAGAACACCTAGCTTGTTTTATTTGATAGATTGCTCTCCTGACTATGTAAGATTCCTTCTTCCTTTGAACTGCACAGATGTTGTATGTGCATGTGAATACCCTCTGAGAGATCCTACTCCATAAACTCTATAGTAGCTTATAAGAGATGCCATAAAAATACTGTGATTTACTTAAGCTATTCGCAGAGAATTAAGAATGGGAGAGGAAGAAGCAGGAATTAAGATGTGCTTGCCATTAATTAAAAGTGTAATTAAAAGTAACAGTTAAGTAAGACTAGTTTCAAAACTTCTGATTTGCCTTTACAAGAAGTTTCACTGTAAAGCTCTGTACACATTTGTTAGCTTAGATTTGAACACCACCATATTAAATGTATTCTTGTGATGTGGCACTCTTATAAGTGTTCATATAGTCTTCATGTGAGAAATAGTGCTGGGATCAGGAATCTGCTTCATTTCAACTAAATGTGCTAGGAGTAACTTCTGCTGCATTGAGCATCTTTATTTGGAGGAGTCTGAAAAGCTGTGCTTGTGGATATTTGTGTATGCCTTAGTGATCTTCTAATGAGCCTACCTGTTTACTAAAAATAACACAAGTAGTGCTGCAGTCAGTTTTGACTATGTCTTAGTACAGATTCTTGACTCCACTTCTTAGAAGGCAGAATTTCAGTATTGCTTGTAATAAGTCTAATTCCAGTATTAAATGAAACAGGTTAACATCAATCTAGTTTCAGATAATCAGATACATCAGTCTTTATTTGCCATAGAAACCTTTCCCTCTTGTGCAACACCAATAATACTACACAAGAGTAATTCTGCTTTTCATCCTCTTGGTCCAATACTTTTTTTTTTTCATGCAGGTCTGTGGTTGTTACATTACAGATGTGAAATTGGAGTTTCTGACATACCAACATTTAGTACTAAACAAGTACTAACCTTTTCTAGTGTTATATTGTTAATTAAATAGGAGATCTTTGAGCCTATTTTAAAATAATTATAATTTCAAACAAAATTTTAACCAGATGTACAACTTCACTCCTGCATATTCTAAGTTTACTGGTAATCTAGGATTTAGAATCCCCGCATCTGACTGCATGGCAGGACCTTTATCCTGGTTCCAACACTCCAATTTCAAATTCCTTGGAGATCAAGAACCAGGAGATCAGTGATGACTATTTAATTATCTCTTTTTTTGTGCTCTATAGTTCTACTCCCTTAGGTGTAAAGCAAACATACACATGCAACAAAGTATTGCAGACACCTCTCTGGAGGCTGCCATATTACATTTGTGCTCATTCCTGCTAGTTGCTGAGTATGAAGTTAAGCATCTGCTGAGATGATTTGCTGGATGAGAATCGCTGTTTGGCAAGATGCAGAAAAGAGTCCAAGGTTGTCCTAAACTGGTCTCTCAGTTAGCAATTTTAGTTGCCTGGTGAATATCTGTTGTGTTTGGTCTTAATGCCTGAACTTAATATGGAAATCGAGTTCCAAGGGATATTGAATCAGTGTCTTAAGTAAATATGTGATTTTCCATCTTCACTCCCATCACAAACCATAGTTACTGTCCCTGTTTATCTTGGAGCTGAGAGACACATAGTTCTTTTAAGTTCACAAAAGACAGAAACCAATTTTTGTGCAGCTGAGTATGCTTTGCTCTTTTCTGAGGTAAGACAGTTGAATTAATTCTGCAGATCTCTTTGATCAACATGAACAGGAGATACTTTCCACAATTCAACTTATCTGACATTGTGTTGAGGGGAGAGCCAAGACTTGGCAAGCAGAGTTAGATCTGAGTGCTTTGAAATTGTCTGGGAAATTGCCAAGGTCTGACTTCTGTTTATACTATACATTTTTCTAGTTAACAGTGACGATGAGTTAGAGAAGATTTAAAATGTAGATATGTCTTGCAAAGGAGAAAGGAATAGAAGATGTTCTAAAACAAGGAGACTAACTTCATGGAGATATTTTTTTCCATGTGGATGAAATGGATTTTTTCAGTAATGACTGAGAATTGTCCTTGAGATGTGATTGAAAAGAAGCATTTCTCCTGAAGTCTAATAACTCTGTATAGACAATATCTTCAAGGGAGAAAAAATACTATGTACCCGAATAAGTACCTAGATCAGGAAATGCTATGGCTTGTTACTTGAAAATCAACATCTTACCACTTCAAATGTTATGTCTTAGCTGCCAACAAACAGCTGACAGGAAAGTGTTTTATTAGTGATTTGCTTACAGTCAGTGAACTTATAGTGATACATTCATACAGGTTTAGTGACATAGCCTGTTTGTTATTTGCTGTATCAAAAGAACTACCATAAATTCTTCTAGGTTCTAGCAGAGATTAGAATGTGTAATTGTTTGGTCTCTGTTAAAACCATGGACAATATGTTCAGTTTGTTAAAGGTTAAAAGTTAAGAGTATGAGCAGATCATAACATTATACAGAAAGAAAATAATTCATGAAAATTTATCTAAATTTAGAGTATTCTATTAGAAAGGTAATTTTTTTTTTTTGAAAGAAAATACAGGAGGCAGCAATCACTGTTTATAGCTTGTTTACCCCAAATTTGATTTCCTTAGAGAAAGGAGTGCTTATCATTATCCAGGAGAGCAGTACCTGGTTCCTAAACCAGTATTCCCATGTGGGGATGTTGGATTGTTTTACATTTGTTACTCAGAGACTTTATGACTTCAAATTATATTCTGATGTAGAAGCACCATACCAGGTTCACAGAAGGGTCTCAGATAAAATGTTCACATCTGTCAATTCTGCCCATTCTGGCATCGTTGCACTGCTGTTAATTCCTGCAAAGCAATTGGCAGGTTTAATATATTTTGGAAGCATTTTCTAATTTGTAAGTGAAGTTACTTAGTAGGCGCATAGAAGAATTATCTAAGAGTTCCTATTTGATACAGTGGAGTCAGATTTATTATTTTATAATTAACCTGTGTTTTGCTAGTGCATTGCCTCTGATATCACACTGCATGAAAGAATTCCTAATGATTCACCTCAGAGATGTCTGATGTCACTTTTGCTCCTATATATAGATTTGCAATGTGCCTCCTTTCTCATGAGCTGCAGAGTGTAGCTGCCTTACCATCAAGAAGGCTTGACTGAGTTCTGCTGCAACATCAGGCATTTGGGAAGAGCAATAGGATAGGATCTTTTCTGGGTTTTGCTCTATCATAGCACATGAGGACATAACTTGATTAGTTATTTTGGTTGCTTCCAAGCATTTCCTTCAAAGTGCAAATAATATGTAGTGCCAGTGATAGGTCTTTGTTATTCTGTCTCGTTGACTCTTCATGAAGGGCTGGGGGAGCTACAGGGGAGGTTTTTCTTGGAAAGCTTATTTGGAGTAACTGGCCTTTGGGCTAAGAAATTAGGCAGTGATGGTGCCATGGGTACCTTCCAAAAGACATTTTAGTAAGGCAAAGACAACATGCAAAATATTTTAGATTAAAATTGTCGTGGTTTTTAAAGAACCAACAGAATGAAACTCTCAAGTGAATTGGAGAGAAAACAGAATTATTTTTGGAAAGAGAGATACAGAAAGGAATTGCAAAGCAGATACAAAATCCACAGAGACCCCCTTGAATTTTCCACCAACCCAAAACTAAATCTATAATCCTCAGTGCTCCAGTCCTCCCCCCCCGCCCTACACCTCTGCCATCCATAGGACTAGACACAGCCTCTGGAAGCCCCAAAACAGGCCTGCTCCTTACATGTTTGTCCCAATAAAGCAGCTCCCTCCAGACACAGGGCTGGAGGGGGAGGAAAGGCGAATGAGCTGACCTCGGCGTGAGTTTATAAAGAGATAGCAGAATTATGGGACTGAATAACAAATTTCTAGTCCCTAGAGGATTTTAACCCTATAGTCCCCAAACTGGGACAGAAATGTAAAGCCTTCAAAGCAACTGCAGAACACAAGTCATAGGGGGAGGCTCTATGTACTTTTCTAAACCTGTTTTTTTCTTCTTTGCTTAGAAAAGCGAAAAAAATAAACTCAAATGGGTTCCTCCAGATTTCAGGGCCCAGACACTGTTCCTTTTACATCCTAATGTCCGAAAAGAAAAGAAGAAAATATTTTCAAGCTTGCATAAAAGAACATTATATTTGTGAATAATTATGTGCTCAAAATCATCAAAATATGAATAAATACTCATCCTTGTAACGTTTCTAAGGAACGTGCAACAGTCAGAAAGATGAGACAGCATTTCTGGTCCTAGCACTAACTAAAAGGAGAAAGGATCTCTCAGCTGTAGTGATTCTATCACCTTTATCTCTTTCTTTGTTCGTAATTTACAGCCAAATGTGCATTATTTGGAAGAGGAAATAAATAATGTACGGCATTTTTTTCCCTTATCCTTACCTAAATTACCTATTCTTTTCTTATTCTATCAAAATAATTGGAATATAACTACCTGTGATGACTCCCTCTCATCCCTCTATAACTTAAGTGCAGTAGCTTAAGTGAAGGATATTTCTGCTAAATACCTATGTGTATGTTGTTGTTAATGACTCTCTAATTTTTATACTGGTATTTTTAGGTAGCCAGGACAGTAGAATTGTTAGTGCCATTTATTACAACATTTATGATATCCCTACTAACCAGCAAGTTATCATAAGATGAAAACTTTGATTTTTGTGGCAAAAGCAGTGTATTTAATTTACCAGTTATGAAAGACATGGGTTTGGGGTCTTCTAACTTGAAGAATCTTCAGTTATACTGCTTTAAGGTTTTGAATTGTGTTCTCACAAAGGAACTACAGAGCAGGGCACAGAGCAGACGGTCTGCTCTACATTCATGTTTTGCAGTTCTTTGTCCTCTAGCCAGAAATAAAAATCTCTAGAGATGGTTTATGTCTTCCACTAACTTTGTGAAAAACCATTTAAAAAAAAATAACCGTCAGGCAGGTATGAAATCCAACTGTGCACTGTATGCAAAACTTCTAATGGAAATTTCACCATGAAAAGGAACATGTTTTTGTTGAGGTTCATAGATTCATATTTCATGGCAAAACATCAGTCCTTGGAAGATAGAATGGTCATATTATAGCCAGCATGGGACTAGAGTACAAAACAGACAAGCAGTCGGTGCTAAGCAGTTTACTCCAGCATAGTCCAGTAATGCATCAGAGTGCTGAGATAATTTTAAATAGTGAGACATCCTTTCCTTTGATGTAAATCTCTGCCTCTGAATTCTCAGTGCCTGGAGCCTGTTAAGTACTCGGGGAAATGTCCTGGTGAGAAATTTTTACCTGATTTGGTAATTTTCTGTCATTTTTTTAGAGGAAAGTTTTTAGTGATCTCTCAATTACAAGCATGCAAGAAATGCATCTTAGCTTTTCTATTTTCCCACAGTTTATTCACAACACGGAGTGAGAAAAAGAATGCATAACTTCTGCTTTACTGTACATGTCAGTACCAGCTGTATTATTGCAACAGCTAGGGAAGAGCAGGACTTGCATGATGTGGTTTTTCAAACTCTACTGATACACTTCCTATTAGAATGTGTCAGAGACTTTGTGAAGAAGGTGTTCTTTAACTGTTACAAAAAGAGTATGTCATCCGTTCTGGATGTAGTATTTATAAAACTCAAGTAGTAGTAGTAGTTGTAGTAGTAGTAGTAGAGAACTCCCATCAGATAATTCATAATCAGAGTGAGAGCTGCATAAGGGATCCCACCAGGAAACTGGGAATACATCTGAAGTTGTTTGCTGGTTATTCTGAATAGCCAAGTGTTGCGTGCTCTAATTTATCTTTTGCTATTTTTACTTCATGCACACTTGGAAATGGTGTGTTTTCAGTTTTAAAAAACCAAGAAGAACTTTGGTAGGGAAAGACTCTATGTAGCTAAACTGGAAATCACAGATGCACTTGGCAAATCTTTCTTTAGGATAAACCAGAATATAGGATGATCACCCGACACCTGTATTTGCAGGAGTAACTTGCTAAGCAGTGCAACCAATTGAGGAAGATGAAATTTTAGAAACCTATTGGATTTAGATTCTTATGAACATTATTATTTATACTTTGTCTTCATTTGATAAAATAATTAATTTTATTCTAGAATCAGTTACCAAAGTCGTACTCTATACTAGTATGGGGTGTTTTTTTTAAGTCCCAGCACTATTTAATTTCAGTTCAGGAATATTACACAATTTCTGCTTTCCACTGGATTATTTGTATTAGTTTCACCCTCTGAATCTATGCAGTTTGCTCAAAAATATGTGTTGATATTTAGTATTTCACATGTTACAACATAGGACTTGACTGCAGCTCCCTGAATGTATCCAGCTAAATTGTCCATGCTTCGAATTAAATGTTTGATAACAATGGCTTCTGATCACAAATAAGTATCTGTAACATGATCATTACTTCTGTCTACTCCTTTTATTTAATTCCCATTTTCATGTTCTGTCCTGGGTGAAGATTGTTTACTGTCTGTTGTCTGTTGAAATTTTTCATCATATAGGCAAAATGCAGGATGGGAATATGGAGAACAGCCAGAACAAAGGTAATCTTCTTTCATATTAAGGAGGTTGTGGATGTTCTTTTTAGCATGTAGTTAAATTCCATTAAAAGTTAAAATGGAAGTTTGTGATTTGTGCCTGTGTGTAAAAATGGCCCTGTTATTCAAAGAGAATGTTAAAAATCCCCAAACAACCTGACCCAACAAGCCAACAAACAAACAAGATACCAAAGAGGTCATAACTTACAGAATTGTGACGTATCAGATATTTAGGACAGGAGAAGGGCAGTATTTCTAACAAGCCATTAATAGATGTGATGCACTTTCATGTCACAAAGGTGGTTTGAATTCTTTTTTTGTTGTGCAAGGTATGTGTGCTGTGTATTGTGAGTGAATTTCCAAACCTATTTTTGATGTGTCTTGTCATCTTTGGTGTTTAATGGCATCGTACAGACATATTCCTTTTTGCAGGGAAGAGGTAAAGCAATAACAAAAGGAATCTTTGAAGCCAAGAAGTTATTTAGCAATGTAAAAGTGTATTGTAAGGATAAATAACAGGAAGGTTAAGAATCTAATCTTAGAAGTTTCTTTAATGTTCAGTCTCAGGAGGAAAATAAAAAATATTTTGCTGTTCTCTGAAGCAAAGTCATGGTTCCATTTTTTTTTTCCATGAGACACAGCTATCACAATTTCTTTGGGTTATACCAAATAAGCAAATTAAACTATAACTTTCTCTTCTCAGATAATACTAAAGATTGCAAAGGTGGTGGATCAGAAACTGAATAGATAAACTCAGTGGTTAATGGTACAAACCAAAATAAGCATGGTTTTGTACAATCTGTTCACAAATGCCAGAGCAAGGCTGTTTCATCTCATTCTATTTAATTTACTTATGTCTGTGTTCAAGACAAAACAGACACATACACATATATAAACTGGAATGTCATTGCTTTTAGAAACATGGCTTTCTCTTTGATGATAAAAGAAAGTTTCCTTATATTTGCATTAGCATTCTTTCAAGAAAGGATGGGTTTAGCCTTTGAATTGTGTGTGCTTTTCATGGGAGAATGATTGTGCTCTCACCATCAGACCAGATGGTGAAGTTACTTCAACACTGAATGCTAAGGAAACTTTTACAGTCTGGTATTATCTAGAATAGTGGTTTTCAAAGTGTGGCCCACTGGTCGCTGAGATGTCCTTGCAGTTAAGAGGAGTAGTGAATCAATCATCTGTACAACCACATTACCTCTAAGATGTTTTCATTAAAAACGTGATTGTAAGAGCGTGTTGTAATCTGTGAGAGGAACCAAAACTGAGAGGAATTCACATTGTTTGCCCAAACATTTGAGAGCTGCTATTCTAGGCAATCCTGCAGTACTCATCTATGTTGCTTGCCAAGTGATTTGCAAGACATGAAGTGATATATATGTGTATAACACAGGCTGTGCTATAAAATAACAAAATTAATAAAATTCCATGAGTTTCATGGTACTTGCCAAAGGGCACAGTACTTATCCCCAGACGTATGGGGTGCACAGGGGTATGTGTACATTTGTGCCCCAGCAGAACTCCACTGGGGCTCACAGGGGCTTGTGTCTGCCAGGGGAGTGCCTAGTTCCACTCCTCACCGTTGCAAACAGCCCCTCCCAAGGGGTGCTGCTGGTTGAATTCAGTAAGTATCAACACTAAGGTAAAAAAAATGAATGGTTTTGGAGTAACAATTTTGTTCTGCGTTATTAGCCAAGCAGCAGGATGGGGCTGCTGCCATGGAGATGCAGCCACTGAAGAGTGCAGAAGGGGGAGAGGGAGATGACAAAGACAAGAAGAAATCCAACATGCACAAGAAAGAAAAATCTGTTCTTCAGGGGAAGCTGACCAAACTGGCAGTCCAGATAGGCAAAGCAGGTATGACAGGATAACTGACTGAGTAGCAGTGTGTTATGCTAGCAACAAAAGGTTTGAAAACAATTTACTCTTGAAAAAGATTGATCTTTTGTACTGCAGCATTTAGAAACAGGTCATTATAACGCTGTTCTAAGGATATTATGTGTTATTGAAAGTTATTTTATTATTCTAAAACTTAGCATTCACTGTTAAGAAACTGGGAGCTTTGGGCAACTTGGATTATAATGAATATTTGAATCAAATTGAAAGTCAATATTCTCATAGTCAATATTCCCAAGTGCAGTAATTACATATTCAATTTCCTCTCCCCTTAAAACTTCTGAGTACACAGCTTTGGAATCCCTAATATCATCTCAAAATACCAATCTCACAGTATTTCCCCCTCTCAGATTCTGAAATCATTCTATTCTCTCTTAATATCTCTGTTCCCCATCTTCCTGTGTTCTTCCCAAATAATGACACATCTGTTGACTCTTGTACCCAGTACCATCTGGTCCCTACTGTTATAAGTAGCACTCCTCCGTGTAGGTAGAGAGTGAAAATCTTTCATAATGACATAGTCTTCATTAGGTTCATTTTTCCGGTATTAAAGAGATCTTCATTTCTATCCAGATCCTTGGCTGATGCCCTTCAAGAGATTCCTGACATTCCTCGTCACTCTTTACCATTTGATTTTTGCCCCTGCTGCTCCTTCTCATTCATTTTTATGTTCTTTACACTTAGTTGATCACCTAACCCCATGATGCCACTTCTGTCTCCTTGCCTGAACAGTGCGTGACTCAGAATCTATGGTTGTCATCTCTTTAATGTCCAATTTCATGCTTTGCCCAGTTTCATATTCCTCAAGCTTCTCAGCTTTGTTGGTAGTTGTACAACAGTATGCGTGGATACAACCCCACTTCATTTCTCCTGATCATTAATTTCTTAGATTAAGTACCTTTCTGCATTGCCTTCTGATTATCACCCTCTTTGGCATTTTGGCAGGCATGTGAATATCACTCGGAAAGTAATTATAGAGGGATTTCTAACCAGAATGTGGCAAGTTAAATTAATTAATCATTGCCTCATTTGGTTTTTCTTTGTCATTGGGCAGTCTATGGGGATGTCTTGCAATGTCACGAGCATTTGCCCGTACAATATTGTAATGGATTTTCCTTTATCCTCCGGCATTTAGCAATCTCCACAACTCATCTGTTTCCTGTCAACCTTAACATCCTTCAGCTTACCAGTATGTTTTGTGAGTTCAGTCGGGACGTGAAATTTGCAACATTCTCCTTCTTCTGTATGATCTCATTAGAGAGAAATGAACTTGTTCCGAAATGCAGACTTAGCTGCTCATAGAGACCTGCCAAAGAGCAATAATCATGGCAAGGCAAAAATAAGGGTCCCAATGGAAATTTGATTTCTGTACTCAAATCCAGCAGCAAAGTTGTGGAGGAGGAGTGCTACCTGCGCAGAGTCTGTGTCTTTGGAAGAGCATGTGAAGTCCCTAGGATCTTTTCTGAATTCTGTGAAGTATTTTTTAGTGTCTCATATGCTGTAGTGTCAGTACTGTACCTCTTTTGAGCCTCTCCTTATAAAACTAGGCACTGTGCATATATCTCTTTGAAAAGGGAGACCTTGGCTAGTATTAACTGGAGAAAAACCAGTTAAAAACTATTCTGTAGAGGATTCTGCAGTATTATGTCCAGCCTCAATCTATTCGACCAGACAGAGCTTTTCTAGAATAATTTCTACGGCAACATAAACTACAGGAGACTCCTTTTCTCAAGCCTCTTAAGATAAGCTTATTTAAAAGAAAGATGAGTGTTTGAATATGGATAGACTAGTAATTTGTAAAAAGTGGAGGTTAAAAGGACAGATAAATGTTGTACCAGCAAAGCAATGTATTAAATTGAAAACTCTTGGCTTAAGCAACAGCGGAACTCCTGTTAAACTGCACTGAGAAGTTTTAAATGCAGCACTAAAATGGTGCTTAAAAATTAATGCAGTATGATTCAGCTGTTCTGTAGAACCCAGTGTTTCCTCATTCACTGGAATGTAAGGCTGTTGTATATGTAGTATAGTAATGTTCTTTCTACATTTTATCGTCATTATTGGTACTGGTGAAAAATGTCATACAGAATAAGAAAACAATTTTGTCTCAAATTCAAATGTGGATTTCTAATTGCACAAGTTTTTTATTGTGTTTTGTTTTGTAGTAACTGATTGTTTCTCTTTTCAGGTTTGGTGATGTCTGCCATCACTGTAATCATTTTGGTACTATATTTTGCCATTGACACATTTGTGGTCAACAAGAAACCGTGGTTGCCTGAGTGCACTCCTGTCTATGTTCAGTATTTTGTTAAATTCTTCATTATTGGTGTTACTGTACTTGTGGTTGCTGTTCCTGAGGGACTTCCACTTGCTGTCACTATTTCTCTGGCTTATTCTGTAAAGGTAAGAAATGTTGAAAATAATTATGGGAAAAAAATTGCTGTTTGGTTGAGTTTATGAGTGAGTCAGTCTTCAGGTTTTATCAGGCGTGATGAAAACTGGCCTGTAAATGAATGTGCTCAGAATATTAATGGGAGTGCAATTACAGTGAGCACTTGCTTTATATTGAAGGTATTTCTGACAAAGAAATGCAAACAGATATCTGCCTAATACACAGCTTTAAAACTACACAGCACAGAATGTCAAGCAACATATAAATGCCTACTTTGTTTGCAAGGTTACCAGCAACTGATTGAGCAGAATTTACTGAGAGTAATCAAGGCTTTTGGTAAAGAATAACTTTGTCTTCATGTTTTCTTGTGCGGTAGTACAAAGTTTTGACAAGAATTTGAAGTCTTCAGGGACAGATTTCAAAGCAATTAGTTTCATTGAGGCTTCTGTGTGCTTCAGAAATTCCTCAGTGCAGTTGCAGTTAGCTGTAGCCATGGGAAATATTAGGAAATATAATGGAAACAGAATTATGAAATTAAAGAGGACTAATGTCCTGGACTTCCAGATTATTCCATTTTCTTTGTGGAGGTTTCCCATATCCTTTTAGCAATTTAGTCAGATGAGCTTTATTTAAACAATCTGGGAATCACACATGAAGATTTTGTAAAGCTTCCTTTCCTCCCTTCTTGTCTGTCTTTCCCCACTTCTTGTCCTTTGCCCAGTGTCTTTACAAGGTCCCGTTACTTTCAGTTTCTTTAGTTAATATTCGCTACCGTAGCTATTCCTTAAGGTGTATGTATACTGCAAAAAAAAACAAACCCCAAAACAAACCCAAGCCCAGACAATGGAACTGTGTCGGTTTATCAAAGGCAAATTGATTTCAAGGATAGTCACTGCTTGGCTGTCTGTATCTCAGACTGGGGTTTTTGGCCCCAGTCAAAGTTCTGGTGTAGTGAACGTTATGTTCTCATGAACAGGGCTAAATAAATGCTTTTTATAACTGCTGTTAAAAATCTGTCAAAGCAAATCTTGAAGGCTTTTTTCTTTTGCTTTTTCTCAGAAAATGATGAAGGATAACAATCTGGTTCGCCACTTAGATGCTTGTGAAACTATGGGTAATGCTACAGCCATCTGCTCCGACAAAACAGGGACACTAACAACCAACCGGATGACAGTCGTCCAAGCCTATGTTGGTGACGTCCACTACAAAGAGATCCCTGACCCAGATTCCATACCTGCCAAAACCCTGGAGTTGCTGGTTAATGCAATTGCTATCAACAGTGCTTATACTACAAAAATTCTGGTAAGCAGGCTTTTTCTGTCAGTGAAATGAAACACAGTTCCACAACTCATAGTTTTGTGAAGCAAGGCTAATTCCTTAACGTTCCGTTGTTGATTGTGAAACATGGAATACTGCTCAGGGCCTCAGGATGAGAGCAGGTGCTGCAAAAACTCCTTGTTTGATGGTTTTTGTTTTAAGAATGGGATGTACTGACAAGGACACAACGACGCTACACGTAACAAACTCCTGCTGCTTGTTAGATGGGGTGGCCCAGTTTTGGTGTAGGTAGATTTGCTAACACAGCTAGTTTTCACTGAGACTTCATATGTGTACGAGTATTTTTGTGTGTCTTTCAATTTGTTCTCGATTAATTCTCAAATAGAACAAATTGGATTGGCTAAATTATTGGTTAGATGATCATTATTCATTCCGATTCCGAGTGAATTACATCCAGAGTATTTTATTCAATCTGTAAAGCGAGGCAAAATGGAAATAGCCTGTTTGCCTGTGGCATAAGATTCTTCTGTACAGATCTAATTAAGTGGCTCAAAACCTGTGCAATTCCAATAGATTTGTTCTTTGAAAGGTCAAGCTTAATCATAATATTGGAGAACAAATACATTTATTTTCATTTATGTGTTTATGCATTGTCCTTTTTGTAGCTCTGCTGAGCTGAACAAGGCAGTTTTCATGCACTTCATGTTTGTGTTAAAAGTAATCTAAATACAGTCACAGAAAGCAGTTGATGAAATACTATTGAGTGCTGGAGCATGTATTTCCTTTAATTCTTGCTATGCAAATATCTGGATATCAGTAACAGTCAACATTTGGAAGAAGACTGTTTAGAGAAACCTGATGCAGGTACACACTGTGTTTGTAGCAAAGGTGGTTTTGAATGAGTGCTTCTGAAGATCATTTAGCCAGAGTAAGTGTCCAAAGTCAACCTTCAGTCCTGTGTTGTGGTTCACTCACTCTTCTCACTGAAGGTTCTCTGGAAAGGGAAATGTGGGGAGAACCAGTCCCTGAGGCAGCTTGAACTGCTTCCTGCATTGGGAGTGGGCAGGGAAGCACATAAATCCTCCATCAGCTTGGAAAGATGCTGTTGGCGTCCACCTCCCAGCTGAAAACAGCCAGTGTACACCTCCTCTGTGGCACTGTAGAGACAAATAGCTTCAGTCTGCTGAGGCTGGAGCTAGGCCCTTTTGCCTTGGGTTCAGATCTTCTGGAAAAACAGAGCTTACTCAACTATGACAGCTGTGAGCACTCACCTAAGCTCAGCAGCACCAGTTCCCCACTGAATACTGGATCTTATTCTGCCCTTTTCCTATGATCTGTCTGGGTCACAACCAACCAGGCTGAAATGAAAGATGGACCGTTAATTCTCTGATGGTTGAGTGCAAATGCTGTCAATAGCTCAGTGTGGGTATTTATGGCAGTGGCTTCTTGAAATCTAATCTGCTTATTTGTAAATGAGCAGTAATATTTTACTCTGAATAAATTGTGCTTTCACAAAGCAGAGTAACATTTGATTGTTGGGGAGAGCGATGTACAGCTTAGGTACTTCAATCTTCCTACAGCCTAAGTGAGGTTTGATACTTCCTTCTGTAGAAAGAGAAGTAGAATCGGTCCTCCTCTTCACACAGACTGCAAGTAAGGTAACAAATTGGGATGGAAGATAACAGATAGCTATGTAAGTTTCCGTTTATGTATCTGCTGCAGTGGCAATGCTAGTTACCAGTGTCAGCCCTAGCTGGCACTTAGGAGTTTGACTCTGGGGGGCTTTGAGAGAATATTACCTTTTCTGGCAGATTTTTCCTCATTCCTAAGAAACCACAAGGCAGACTGGTTGGTAATTAAGTTAGGTGGGACTGGTGGAGCAAGGCTTAATGTCAGCTGTGCTACCTTTGATTTAGATTTTGCTGTTCATTTTGGATGCTTGGAATCGAACACAAAAACAGTATTCCTGGTCAGCTTCCACACTTGTTCACTCTCCATGAATCTCAGAATGAATTTAGGTTTCTGCATAAGGCACAGGAAAGCACCAGACATTCCAAAGTGATACATCTGTAAAGCTAAGTTTAATGATCTGCCTTTCCCTTGTGGTAATAGTTTCCTTTGACTGAAATATTTCTGGTCAGTAGTAACTCTGAAATGTCACCTCAGTCTCAGTGTTGTTTTGGATTTTTTCTCGCTCGTTTGTTTGTTTGGGTTTTTGGTTGTGTTTTGGGTTTTTGTTTGTTTGTTTTTAAACTCTGCTTTGAATTCATTGCTTCTGGTTGAAATTAGTTATGAGTTCCTAATAAAATGGGGCAATATTTCGCTTTGTTGGCTTTGCACAGAGACTAATTGTCTGTAAAATCTATACAGGGATGAAATCCTCCAGAAATCACCTTTGTGCTGCCTGCATAATAGATTACTACGTGAACTTATCCTTGTAAAGCAAATAGTGATTTTACAGGTACTAACATCATAAAAAACAGCCCAAATGTTGGAGCAATTCATGTTATTCATTGTTTGTAACAAACTTCAGCTAAGTTTAAGCTACAAGATAGTATTCCTTAGCCTTCATTCATTTTAAATTGTAAATCAATATGGTAAAACATATGTAAGGGAGTAATTTCCAAGATGAACCACTGTAACGGGATGGGGTAATTAATTAATGCAAGATGATATTTAATAATATTAACAGTTTATTAATATTAAATATTCAGAACTCGCATCACCCCGATCACCATTTAATAATAATATTAACAGGTTCTTTGCAACATTATGGAAACTATGTACAGGTTATAACAGAATCTGGAAATAGTTATTAATTATATACATTAATTAAACTCAATATAAACTGGAAGAGAAGGCTTTGCGGTCAGTATACTGCTTTCTCACAGATAAGCATAGGACATAAGGAGCAACTTTCTGCTTAGGGCAGAAGGCAATTAATAATTACAAGAGGCTTT
>VWYK01121203.1:0-10624 GCA_013399775.1 Semnornis frantzii
GCCTCAAACCAGCACAACTACACATGCATTTGTCAAGATGCTACCTCTTCCACATTTCTCCTCTTGTGCTCTTTTCTCTCTTTTACTGTCTGTCTCACAGCACTGCTCCAGTATGGTTATTCCTTTCCATTCTGCTACACCTCTGAATGCTCTCCTCACCACTTTATTACTGCATGAGAGCATTATAAGACCTTTCCAGCCTCTGCTACATTAGTTAATCTGCATTCCATAGATGTCCTACTGTGGGCTGCTACAAGCAGGGACCCAGTATGAGCAGTGGGATGGGTCTGGTGTGGTTTTGCCTAATTGCCACAATATCTTCCTCTGATTCTATTGCTAGCACCTAGCTTCTGCAGCCTGTATGCCAGATGTTATTTGTCTTTTCTACACTCTGAATAGCAATAGCAATGCACTGTCTTGATGTTGAGCTCTTCCAGGCAAATCCACATTATTAGAGACATAAATTTTGCCTAATGAAACCTAATATCTGAAACATGATTTAAAGACAGGATGTCACAGCCGTCTGAACACAGATGTATGGAAGAGAAGCAGACAGATAGGCATCTTGTTTTGCATTAGGCATTTGCATGCTTCTCCAAAGAGGATATTCATAAAACCAGTATCTGTAGATAAAAACACTTTCTGTGGAACGTAATATAATGATCTGGCTCCAATAGAAGCCAAATGGAAACATTTCTTCTTCTGTTTACATAATCCTTTTGAGCTTTGTAAGCTTAACTAAAAGAAGTACTAAATCCAAACCACTCTTGGTTTGGATTTTAGTACCCAAACCTCACTTAATGAGGTTTACTAAGCCTAGTTCTGGTTATTATATATCCTGTTACAGGGGCACAATTAATGCTGAGTGGAAACCAGTTTTCCTGCCCTGTAATTTTTTTTTTTCCATTGTAAAAAGTGTTCTGTCTCAGTTAAGACAAATCCAACACCATTTGGAGATAAGTTTATGTGCACTTCTCTTCCTTTGTTGAAGTGGTTTAATTTTGTGTAAGTAAATAGCCATTGTGATGGTTTGAAAGTTCCCTGCCCCCCCACTCTCTGAAAATCACCCAGACTAGACCCAGCCAGCTGGAAGTTAAGGACTGAAGCTCTATTTACAGTTTAGCACAATATACAAGCACAGATATACACAACATAAATTAGTATTTACAGAAATATACAAGGTAAAGGTAATACATAAACACAATACCCCTCTCAGAAATCATAGTCCCAGGGAGGGGCTCCCAACCACCCTTCCACCTTCTTTCCACCCCTCTACCTTACCCCAGGGTTTGCCTTACGTGCAAGGTGAGTTTGAAAGGTGGGCAAGGAGGATTAGAAGCAGAGTGATTAGTTGGGTTACACAGTGGAAAACCAGAAGACACAGCGGTTCCCAGAGAGAGAGAGAGAGACTCTCTGTTATCTGTGTTTGTGTCCTTGTTTTTATACATCTCAGCAAGCCTGTGAGTGAAGTAGGCATCACCATTGTTTGCTTTTCACAGCCTATAATCTAAATTTTTTCATTAAAATATTCCAATTAGCCTCAAACCAGCACAGCTATTAAGACAAATGAGGAAAGTGTTAACTCAGGTTATAACATGCTCATGGGGATGTGGAGGAGCCAAGTTGGGATCCCTGTCTCAGTTAATATTGGTTTGCTTGAAGGAAATAGAGTGCTTACAAAAGAGGATGCTGAAGAACTCTCTCCTTACACAGGCAATGCACAGATCAGATTCCTATCTCATATGTGAGAGTTACTTGAATCCAAGTTTCCTATAACTTGTAGTACTGCACTGTGAGATTTCATTCATCCACTGATGACTGTGTACTCTCTCAAGATTAACCAACAGTACCCTCTGCAGTTTGTTTCTTCCCAAAAGGAAAGAAAAGTTCCCTTCCAGAGTTGGTACACACACCTTCCACTTCCTCAGAAAATTTCATTCCCCCTTTACTCTGCTCTCATCAGACCCCATCTAGAGTACTGTGTACTGTTCTGGAGCCCCCAGCACAGGAAGGAAATGGAACTGTTGGAGTGGGTCCAGAGGAGGCCACAAAGATGCTCAGAGGGTTGCAGTAGCTCTGCTATGAGGACAGGCTGAGAGAGTTGGGACTCTGCAGCCTGGAGGAGAGAAGGCTTCCAGGAGACCTTGGAGTAACCTTCTGGTATCTGAAGGGGGTCTACAGGAGGGCTGGGGAGGGACTATTGACAAGGTCTTGTAATTAGAGGACAAGGGGCAATGGGTTTAAACTGGCAGAGGGGAGATTTAGACTGGATGTTAGGAGGAAGTTGTTTGCAGTGAGGGTGGTGAGACACTGGCACAGGTTGCCCAGGGAGGTTGTGGCTGCTCCCTCCCTGGAGGTGTTCAAGGCCAGGTTGGAGGAGGCCTTGAGTGACCTGTACTAGTGGGAGGTGTCCCTGCCTATGCCAGGGGAATTGAAACTGGATGATCTTTGAGGTCACTTCCAACCTTACCATTCTATGATTCTATGATTTAACTGACATTTTCCAAGAAGAAACGTATCATACAGTTCCCTGCAAAGTTTAGATTACCTGAATCTCATTGATTTTACTCTTTGGAAAAGGAGAGGAAACTTCCTCTCTCAGTTTTTAGTGTTGTGTATGTCAGAAACCATTGGGAACAGGAGTAATGGCTCAGCTGCACTGGACTAAAGAAACCTATTGATAGGGAATTGTTTGGTTTACAGATACTAACTAGGTCTCTCAGTGGTCTGTACTGTTAGCTCCTTGGAGGTTTGGTGCCAGTTGAGCTGTTGTTTTGGTCTCTTGCTGTTTGATAGCACAGCCAGGATGCAAGGAACAGTTGCAACAGCTTCTGACAGATGACAAGGGCAGAGGCAAGGTCACTGCAGTGCAAGACTACCTTGTTGTACAGCTCTACAAGACATCTTCCCTCTTGCTGGTGGAGCTGCTCTAAGCAGCACACTCTCTCTCCATAACACACACCATTGACACACACATGTGTATGCACTTATGCATAGTTTTTCAAGGAATGAAAAGTTGGTGAGAATTTGCTGTGTTTTCCATTACATATGCTTTCAAGCTTGTGTGCCAAGGTAAAGAAGGAAGAAAGTAAGAGCACTTCAGGGTGAAACCAGTTCATACCCTTCTCAACAATGAGAAAGGTAACTTGGTTAGGCTGTCACGTCTGCCCAGTGCCATCCACAGTCAAGGTCTTGATGGATAATGAGAGCACTGCACTATACATTTTGGTGGTTTGTGGGTGCTAGGCATGGGAGAGGCAGGCTGTTCTGGAAAGGAGCAGAAAAATGTAGCAGAAGGCAGCGCTACAAGCCAGAGTTTCCCCTGAGGCAGTATGTCTGACACAATTGGCAGCTCATTTTGCCTGCCTCTGGATGTGAGCTGCCTCTGAATGCTTCCCTTGTGCTAGGGCTGGTACTGAGTTCAACGTAGGCCTGCTGCCAATGATTACAATTCCCACTAGCTGGAATATACATTAACTGCAATGCTTGTGGGCCTTTCCAGCAAGTGGCTAGCCTGCTGTATTCATCCATTATTTTTCTGGAGGAGAAGGAACTCTGTTCTGCATCTATTGTTCACTCACACAATCTGTTTGTTTGGCTTTCTTTTGATTTGTAGGAAGCTGGCACTACTGAAAACAGTTTTATAAAGGCCCTTGGGCCAGTTTCATCACCACACTCCAGAATTTTAAGTTGTCAGCAACGTGGCACCGGGTAGCTGCAGCTTGCTGAGGCTGAGGACATACCGCAGCAACAGGAAGCTCATTAAGGCCAGCAGGACTCTGCCTCTGCTCCACCACATGTATACACACAAGGTAGGAAGGACATGCTGTGAGCCTTAGCAGAAAGGGAGGGATCACAGATGGGGAGAAAGTCTCTTGAAAGCTGCAATGGTTTAAAGCAATTCATGAGTCCAAGTCTTTACCCATGGTTTGCACTCTCCTTTGGTCCTTTATCCTTGAATAAATCCATCACCCTGGACAGATTATAGCTATAGGCATGAATTGTTAAATCAATGAACTGTCACTCTTCTTGAAGATACAGTCTAGGACTTTAAAATGCTGTTCATTTTACAACTCTTTATGAAGAAAAATCCTGATTCACAAACGAGAGTCATAGAATCATAGAATCAACCAGGTTGGAAGAGACCTCCAAGCTCATCCAGTCCAACCTAACACCCAGCCCTAGCCAATCAACCAGACCATGGCACTAAGTGCCCCATCCATGCTTTGCTTCAACACCTCCAGGGACAGCGACTCCACCACCTCCCTGGGCAGCCCATTCTAATGCCAATCACTCTCTCTGTTGAACAATCATCCAATGTTTCATGTGTTCGGGGTTTGGATTCCTACTGTAGTCTGTGTTACCTGGAAGAGTGGATTGGTTCTGACCTCCTTTTCCTTTCCAACCTGTGTGTCATGTTCTGTGGTTTCAGCAAAACTGCATACCTCAGTTTTTATTATTACAATCAATATACTGTTTCATAAAAAGGAGCCAAGAAAAGACCGAGAGAAGTTAGGAGCTACTATTTACTGTGCTCTTGTTTTTCCTCACCCCCTCCCTTTTAAACAAGTTGTATGTACCTGTTGCTTATGTCATTTGTGAATGAATGGGCATGTGACTTGTTTGAATAAAATAGTGAGTAGTCTTTGTGGCTTACTATAATCAGAGGTAGAGTATAGTGGTTTGATTTGACAGGCGAAGTACCCTAGGGCCTTGGCAGAGGTGAAGGTTCATGTGTGCTTAGTATGGCACGCAGCATCTCTGGTCAAAAGATTTTACAATCTGAAGAGAACAGGTGAGGAAAAAGGGCAGCATTGTCTTCCCTTTACCCCACAGAGGAATCTAAAGCAGAAAAAGTCAAAGGTTTACTCAAGGCTTGCCTTTTACATGAAGCCTGTATCACACAAGCGAGAGAATTGGAAGAGTCCCTAAATTTCTTTGAAGACCTTTACCACAGAGATTTTCTCAAATTTGAAAACATTGCTGCTTCAGAAAATGATTCTGTCTCTGGAGGTCTGACAGCCAAGAACGTGGTAACGTGGAAAAGTAACTCTTGTTTCTGTGAAGGTGAATTCTCGGTACATCTGAGGTATCAGACACTCATCAGGCATCCCAATTTTTGAGGGTGTTTTGACTTCCTGCACCCTCCCTACACAAAGACTGGTTTAAGGCTCATATTCAGGCAGACAGAAACTAGCAAGGTCTTATTTTGCAGCAGAAAGGTAACTGCTTTGTTATTTTTCAGCATTAAAAAAAAGCTCAGTGGGTTGGGGAATGCCCATTTCGAGGAAGAGAATGTTCAATCGACACATAAGGATATCTTAGTTCAGGTTTTGCTTTGCAGTCACCTTTTGCATCACTCATTGCTTTGCCCACATGGCTACTTAAGCAGAAAGGAGGAACTGGATTGCTCTACTGCAGAGAGAATGAGAAGAGTTATCCTCTCATCTCATTGTGTTTTAAATCACCCACATGCTCAAGAGGAGCCTCATGAGTGCTACAGCAGCAGCAGTAGGTGGAAAATGTTTTTTTTTCACTGTAGGAAAAATTGGGATCTAACTTCCACATTGACATTCCCATTGGCTCAAGGTTTATCTCAGGACTTCTGAAAAAAAGCTGTCAACTCTGTTAAGTTCCTGTGCTTGTATGTGGGTGTCATATCCTCACCTGCACCTGACACTCGCTCTTTGTCTCACCCTCTGCTTTCATGCCCCTTACATGATTTAGGCTCATGCTATTCCTGTCTGACTCTACACGATGCCACTGCATTATTTCCCACCTCTAATAGTGTCACCACACAATCCACCTTTACTGTGTCTTTCATCTCTTAGGTTTGTAATTGCTAGCCAGAGCCTTTGCCTCTCTTTTGCCCCAGGGCAATTTGCTTTTGCAGTTTCAACAAACTGATGAATCCAGGGTTATACTGTAAACTAAAGCAGAACATCTCTAGAAAGCTCTGACCTGCCTGTTCTTGATAACGACTTGTGGTAATAAACTTATGTTTACAGTTTGGTGTTTCTCTCTGCCCCAGAGATGGTTTCAGCCATTCCCAAGTTTGTGGTGTCAAGTTCTGTTTTTCTATTGGCTTTGATTTAACATTTTATGGTTACATTTACTGAAGTGACTATTTTTTTTTTAATTGTTGTTATTGGGCTTGGGTGGGGTTTTTTCTTTGTTTATTTTTGTTGTGGTGGTTGTTTTCTTTTTTGTGTTGCTATGAAGATTTAATCATCAAACTCCCCTTCTGAATATCCACTGCTGTCATTATTGACTTTCTAGTCTGAAAGGCAGGAAATTCCTTGTATAGCTGATCTTCCTTTATGATATTAGCAGTGATTTGTGACAGAAAATTCTTGTCTGTTTCATTTCAGACCTTGTCCTACAGTAGCACCGCTAACAGCATTTTCTGTTGCTTAACTGTAAGTCATGGCCTCGGTGCTTGCATTGGCTTCATGCCACTGGAGCTTAGACTTGTGGCAAATAGGTTGGAAAAAAAAATAAGAAAAAAAAAATGAGCAGAACTAATTAAATCTTTGAAAACCAAAATTTACCAAAAGGGTTGTGCTGCACTACCCAGCAAGGGCTACATGCTTATAAGCTCGTATAAATCAACACACATTCTTTAAGGTAAGTGTAGCTCCAGTGGTTTATGTCAGCAATTGCCCTAACAGCCACAAGCAAAACTAAATCTTTATTTTTCTAAGGTGCAGCAAGAGAAATAAGTCAGACTTCCATTAGTGACTTACCAATTCTACTGACTATTGTATCTCCATGCTCCCTCCTCCGTGGCTTGGTGTGAGCAGCACCACCCTGACTGATGTTTAAGGAGCTGAACAAACCTCACTTTAACATTGCCTTGACAATTTTAGGGAAAAGCAAAAAAAAATAATGTAGCATCCTGAAATTTTATGATGCTTAAGGAACTGAAAGAACCTTGCATTAACACTGCCTTCAAAATTTTAGGGAAAAGCAAAAGAATAGTGTAGCATCTTTACATTTTATGGCAGTACAACACATGTTTGTTGAAAGCAACTTCACTGGTAGGAAAGACCCTGGCTCAGCATTTATGGGCTTTAGTGCGAGCGTGCTTAACTTCACTCTGAGTTGTATTCACAGCCTCGGTTTCAGTATTCAGGCTATTTGTACAGTTGCCTGGGGGAAAAGCCTAATGTCTGTGATTGATTCACATAATCCAGGCTGAAACACAGAAACTATCTAAACTAGTCCAGAGGAAATACCAAGGAGAAAGGGGCATATTAAATTGTGTCTCTCTTTGAAGCTTGAACTTAGTAAGAGTCATTTGTCTCTACTCAGATTTTCGTTGTAAACATGAATCCTCTCCCAACTAAACATATCTAAAACAGAAGAGGGATCTCTATTTAGTTAATTAGTGTACTTGACTGGCATCCAAGAATCTGGATTCAAATATCTCTTCTTCCTGAGGCAACTTGAACTTTTGCTTTTTATATGAGCCTGGTTTAATAATAAAATATCAGTGGAATGTATACTGCTTCCAAATAAAAAAAGACAGCTAGGTAGTAAGATCATCTGCATCTCATATGTGAGGGCTGTGATCATGGCAAAAGAGTCATCCTTCCATTCCTTCTCTCTGCCACAACAAATATTTAGTTACATCCCATAGATAGTAACAGCTTCAGCAACAGAGCTAAGAAGATCCAAGAAGATCCAAGAAGATCTTGAAATTCAGGTCTTAAATCTTGGTCTAATTCATATCTCCTCAGGCAGAGAAAAGTCCTGAGCCAGGGCACCTTATAAAACAGGCAACTTTCCAAACAATCAAGTCACAGAGTAAAATGTATGCCACAACTGCTTCCTGGCTATGTGGAAAAAAAAAATTGAAATGTGCAATATAGGACTTAAGAAGCTACATTTTCAGTCATATATTTTTGTAAACATTAAGGCAAGTCCCGATATTTTGTTTGAAATGTGAATCAGGATGTGAGCATCTGACTGTTTTCAGGGTAGATACAAGCATTTAAGGAGCCTCACAAAGGAAGCTTAGGCACAAAAGGAATTGAGGTAACTGCAAAACTGCATGGGCAGAATTTAAATTTTGTTTACTTAAATGTAGATCTGCCAAGTATTAGCTCAGCATCTAGGCACTTCTTTGAATGTCAGCACAGGCAGCTAGATCAAGGTAGAATGGATGCTTTGGGGCAGAAGAACAACTAAAAGATTCTTCAAACACCTTTCAACTTACATTTCCAATGCACTCTGTGGCTATGAAAGCTTCATCCTGGATGCCACTGCTTTTAGTCTTGCTGAAGTTCTGCCATCCAAATTCTTGATGCAGGAAGTTGTGACCTCAGCTGAGGGGCCAGCAAGAGCTACCATGGATAATGGGACCTGGACAGGCTGGAGANGAAAGATGTGGAGATGCTGGAGTGTGTCCAGAGAAGGGCCACGAGGATGCTCAGAGGGCTGGAGCTGCTCTGCTGTGAGGACAGACTGAAAGAGTTGGGGCTGTCCAGTCTGGAGAGGAGAAGGCTCCCAGGTGACCTTCTTGTGGCCTTCCAGGATCTGAAGGGGGCTACAAAAAAGCTGGGGAGGGACTTTTTAGGCTCTTAGGGAGTGACAGGACTAGGGGGAATGGAGCAAAGCTGGAGTTGAGGAGGTATAGAGTGGATGTGAGGAGGAAGTTCTTGAGCATGAGAGTGGTGAGAGCCTGGCATGGGCTGTCCAGGGAGGTGGTTGAGGCCCCATCCCTGAGGTGCTTAAGGCCAGGCTGGATGAGGCTGTGGGCAGCCTGATCTAGGGTAGAGTGTCCCTGCTCATGGCAGGGGAGTTGGAACTGGATGATCCTTGTGCTCCCTTCCAACCTTGAGTGATTCTATGATTCTATGAGGTCCAAATGCCAGTACTCCAACTCCAACAGAACTCCTTTTCTTCTTCTAGGACCTTGTGTACAGCTGGTTGGTTGTTCTTTATGTGCTTCTAGTTGTGAGGGTAGTTCTTGACCTCTTGTGTAAAGTACCTTCTCTTTTTGTTTGATGGCACTGGTGCTGTATGAGCAGTTGCACTGCCGGATTGGCACCTTATATTTTGGGTAAAGCATGGGTAAGCCCTTTGTTTCTAGCCCCATCTCTGCCATTGATATTTTCAATGAGACAGTTACTTTTCATGAATGTCTTCATGTATCCACCTCTGGTGGGAAGGAGACCAATGTCTGTGTCATGCATCCACACTGTTCCACCGTGCTCACATTCTAGCAGTGGATGCTGTATGGCCTAAGGAGTAAGGCAGAGATTTGGCTGCAGAGCAGAATTTCTGGTTCAGAGGAACTTCATCCCTGCATATACTCTATTTTCAGATTGAGCTGGAACAAATCTAAAAAAATATCTGTTTGACAGAAGATTTGCAAGGGACTCTTACAGTCAGACTGGAAACCTGCCTTAAGTTTGGAGAAGCTCATAAAAAAAAAAAGCTGAAGTGACATCATGAGTTGATGTTCTCCAGTGAAAAGAGATTATTTTTCTTGGAAGACTCACAGACTACCGATCTTGGATCACCCATTGCTTTGTTTCCCCTTCTATTCTGTTTTGGATCATGATTTATTTCACACAAAGAGCTACTGAAGAGAAACATAGAGGCACCTCGCCTGAAACCCTGCCTAGTCTGGAGCATCCTCTGGGAAATGTAGGCTTTCTACACTCCCAGCCTGCTGAAGCTGTCCTTTCATCATGACAACATCTGTGATGGGAAAGTAGAACACCTTTGGAATACTACAACTCGCTCTCTGTTCTCCCTGTGCATGGGCTGCAAAGAAAGGCAGCTGGCAACTTCCCTGCCCTGTTTCCAGGTTTTTTATGTGGGTGTAACAGGGTGAACACACACTCTGACAGCATCAGAATGGAAAACCTGCTCCCTTGCTTCCTAGTCATATCACCGAGACTTGCATAAATGTCCATTTTTAACTCAAACAGCCTACCGGAGGCAGGAGTCAGTCACACCTTTCCTGAGCCTGAAAAACCTCACAGGTACTGGCAGCACTGGAGGACATGCAGCTCTCATGCCTACATTTATGAGAACTGCCACAACATCTTCATCTCAATGTAACTGTGACAGTGTCTAGCACTACACTCTTTTAAGACCTGAATACTGACCCGTTGGCAGACTAGATCAGCTCTCAGTTTCCTGATTTAGGTAGCACCTTCTGCTGGACACGTTGTCAGGGTGAATTCTTACACCATAAAGCTTCTCTGCTTGACACTTCCAAAGCAATCTACAAGGTTTAACATTTAAAAGTAGTGAGCATTTCGACCCTACTTCAGCACTTCTCATATTTGCAGTGTTTCAAACCTCCAGTATAGGCAAAAACTGCCTTGAGCTGAAACTGAACAACTATCTATTAAAATACAATAACAAGATGAATAGAAACTCTATAGCTGAAGTGCCTTGAACATGCTTAAAAGATGCACTCCCTAGCTGTGCTGCTTTGAGGCTAATTGGGATATTTTAATGAAAATAATTAGATTATAGGCTGTGGAAAGCAAACAATGTTGATGTCTGCTACACTCATAGGCTTGATGAGATGTATAAGAATGAGGACACAAACATAGATAAGACAGAGAGAGTGTCTCGGTCTCTCTGGCTGTTGGTGTGT
>VWYK01121226.1:0-12814 GCA_013399775.1 Semnornis frantzii
CCCTTCCAACCCCTAACATCCCTAACCACAGGATTACAAAAGCAGCATTGAGGCAATTTCCACAAATGTTAATTGTGTAGCCAAAAATAATTCTACTGTATGAATGGATACAATTATAACACAATATATTAATGTAAGAATCAGTACGGTTGTGAAATACTTAAAAAAAGAAATGGCAAAACAGGTAACAGTTAAAACCTAAGTAAGGCTTTCCCTCAGCTGTGTTTCTGAAAACTCTGCCACTATCTTAATTGTCAGCCATGCCACAATGAGTGAGATAAGCAACTCAGAAAAACAGGACCAATCACTTTGTTTCTCTTTAAGTAGGCTGTAAATATGATAATTTCATTGTGTTCACACATGAACCAGCACATCCCAGCTACTACTCTGATGATCCACTGCCACTACTGACAGATGTTCCTACCTCTTCTGTCCTCATCAGCTGCTCAGCTTTGTGCCAATGTAAGTAACAATAGTACAGACCTACTTTTTGTGGCAAAGTCACTACAGAAAGCATTTAACTTACCAGGCTCAAGACCAGTCTTTGAGGAACTCTGCTTCCACACTAATTCACTTTTCCTCATCTTGTTTACAGTTCTTACACTAATGTTTGAGTTCTCCACCTTAAGTAACAATTTTCCACTTGTCATTCTAGCAGGACCTCTGGAGAAGCTAACAACTCAACTGGATTTTTCCAATAACTTATTAAAGAAAGAAACCAAGTTTGTCTAGCATGAACTACTGCTGACAAATGCAATTTGCATGTTATCCTCTTTTACAGCAACTTTAGTGTCATTAATAATTTTTTCTCAACAAAAATAAAATTCTAAAGTCCTGTGGAGTCAGACCGAAAGACTATCCAGAATTCCCTTCCTAAATATAGCACCATGTATTGGTATAATTAAAACCTTGCAGGCTACAGGATCAATGTTGTCTGTTTTCTTCATGCCTGCAGCACATTCTGCCTACCCTCACTAGACCATCAAAGCACTGCTGGTAGATGAACAGTAGTTTTAAAAGTCAATAAATTCCTCCATCAGGCCTTTCCAGTAGACTAATGAGAAATGAGTAAGTTTTATATTGCCTAAAATAGAACTGGATAACTGATTTGCATTTACTCTGCATTGTATTAGCAATCCCTGTTGTACCAGTGTGGCAGCTCCCTGAAGGTCCCTGTGGAGTAAGAATGTCATTTTTGCAGTCTGTGATGCTGATATCCAGCTATGTTTCTAACTCCTCTTCTCCACACTCATTTCAGACATAATGTCATCTGAGACACTTTCAATTATTATGTCCTCGGTCTTACAGTCCACAGTAATCTGGGAGGCTTGTCCTTTCTCATTATACTGCAGCCACCTTTGAAAGAACAACACTGCTATTTTGTCTTTTTTAAAACATGTTTTTCCTTTCAGAATGTCTTTTCTGGTAGAATACTGGTGTTCACACATGGTCTATCATTTTGATTCCTCCTTCCTGTTCACTTGGTTCTTTACAAGCAAAAGTGTTTTTAAGACTTGAAGTAATTATCCCACTCTTTCATTTAGAGAGTCAAGAAGGAAAAAAAATATGAGAAGTGATTTAGAAATCATGGCATACAAAGAAAAAAATTGACAAAATTAGATTTGTTTGCTTCAGATAAAGAAGACTAAGGACACTTTCAGGGAAGAAGTCTGGTAATAACCTATGTAAAAGACCAGGTACCTTTGAGCTTTTTTTTAATGCAAAGGGCCTGAAGCCAATAATCTCTTGAGATGTGTCAGTTTTGCATTTCTATGCAAAGACAGAAAATCATTACCAATGTCACTGACAGTCATTTTGGGCTGGGGAATTTAACCATCTGTATGTCTGAGCAGTGCCGTGGTTGTTTCTATATAGATAAATGCATTAAAACTGTTTCCTTTTTCTTGAGGACTAATTTGCAGGATACAGAGCATAGGACAGCCTATACCCAAAGCAGGGGCAGATCTTTACCCTGTTATGTCTATTCATTCACAAATCACAGGTGGACATACATAGAATTGTGCCTTTTCATGTGCACCTTCTATGAAGTCTCTGACTGATGTACGTCTCAGATTATTCCTTTGAAGATAAGAGATTAGTTTTGCTGATTCTGGATGTAATATTAAAACATTATGCATATTACCCTTTTATTTGATATTACAATTTCAGGTAAGGACATGACCTTTACAGGGTAAGGTATCACCTGCCCTTTACAACATGAGCAAGCAAGTAGAGTGAGGGTCAAGCAATTACTTCCAGCTCTGCTCTTACACCAGAGTCCCATCCATAAGTGAATAACCTGAGCAGAATGTTGAGTGTTGTAAGACTGCAAACTGTGAGGAAAGCACCAGGACAGGAAGTGAAAGGACTAACTCTAAATGCTGTATTGGTCATCTTTATTGCTTCTTAAAGAGAAAGCTATACTTCTCCTAGACTTATGCAACATACTAGCATTAAGGCAAAAGACAATCCTGCTCTGAAAAGATTAATAGAAAGGGCTAACTTTGTTTTGCAGAAGACTGTGTTGTTCAGAATATGGTTTCTTTCTGTTGGGAACAATATCCTATTTAGGGAAAAAAAAAAAAGGCGTGAAACTGTGGCTCCAGTGAACAGGAGATGGACTGCCCCAGAGCCATGGGAGTCCCCACGCAGCAGGCTGCCCCACAGCTGTGGACATTGAGAGCTCCAGCTATCAAGGAAGAATGAGCCTGGAAGCCCTGAGAGCCACAGCTCCCAGCACTTCCCAGATCTCTGCCAAGGAACCAGGTCAGCAAGCTGTCAGGAAGCTGGGTAGGGTTCTCATTGAAACACCAGATTTTGATAAGTCAGCAAATGCTCAATGAAAAACATGTTAGAATTTTTCCAACCAGCTCTACTCACAATCTAAACAAATGAAGGGTGTGAGGAGGAAACTCTGTCCTTATTTTACACTAGAGGGACTGAGGCAGAGATATTAACTTATGCCAGGTGCTACAGAAAGTCCGCAGTCAGGAGGCAAACTTAGATTCCATGTTGCCCCTTAATCACAAGCGTATCCTTCCGCTACACTTAATTAATTTGCCATTACAAAGACTTTAAGTATCACTTTCATTTTTATAAATGGGAAAACGAAATAATTGTACAACAACAGATAGGAAGCCTGTAGCTGAGCCAGGATGTGAACCCAATGTTCCTAAAGGTGCTATGCCTACCTGTTTCTTTCATGGACAAGGTACATGACAAGATTCAGTCAGTCTCGGATGGCCTTACTTGCCTAACCATACTAACTGCAGCAGTTTACATAGTCTCCTACAGCAACATACTTCTGTACTACTGTCTCGCCATACTGAAGCCACACCATCTATTTAAAATGCTGTTCTGCTGCCAATACAGCCTCCTGTGTGGTTGTGAGTAGTACAAAACCAAAACTTCAGATAAGGAGAGGTAACTAATGCTTCCCTTAACATTCATATATACAGTTCATCTGGCTCTTCTGGTTCTGCCAAATGCAAGCAGCTATAGATATACCTAGGCACACTGCATACGCTTTTCCCCCAAGTCTTTGATAATCCTGGGTTTCTTAGGTTTCTGTATGCAAATAGTAACCCATCAATCAGCTAGATTTCCACTTTGAACAGAACCCTAGCTGTAGGCAAGAACTGTAGCATCACTTGATGTTAAAGTCAGTTCAGTTTTTATTAACAGGTTTAAATCTCCAATCATAGAATCACAGAACCATAGAATGCTAGTGTCAGACAGCTTTTCTTTGTTGTCTCTGCCAATTTTAAATTTGGAGGGTTAAATTTCCTAAACTGCACTCTTTTAGGGAATATAACTATGGAAAATATTTCATTTTGCTGGTTAGTATCCTCATAACCTTTTCCCTTTCTCCTACATTTGGTCTTTAAACAGGAATTTGAAATTTAATAAGGTAGTGAGAAGCATGTAAGATATGAACTTATGTTGTTACTGTGAAAATTGGCTCAGATTTGGAAAAGTCACAGACTTTTGATAAATGTTTCCAAGTGCCTAACAGAGAACGCAGAATTTACCAACTGAAATGCACAAATCCTATTCTCACTGAACAGGCTGTCCTTTCCAAGAGACAGCATGCTTTGTCCCCTCTGGGCTGTCCAAGGACCAGGCAGAGAACCATGGAATCTCATTTCTGCCATTCTCTCAGTGTTTTCCTTGCCAGCACCAAGGTGCCAAAAAGGAAGATGCCACTCAAGTTACATATGATGGGAATGAGAGTTTGACCAAAGAAGGGGAAAAAGGCAAAGCTAGAACTACTGGTCAAGACTGAAGCTGTGGCTGAGAACTGCTGAGGGAAGACTGGACTGTGACCAAGTAGACAGGAAGTAAAAAATTAGAATTCCTTGAGCAAGGAGACTTTGACATACAGAAAAGTGGATAACAGGATTAGAAGCTCTCAAGGGAAATTGAGAGCAAACTAGGATTCACTAGGAAAAAAGAGACTGACATTGTGTGAGAAATGTGTATGGGATGCACAGGAGCCATGGGAGTAGAATTAGCTAGGTTTGCCTGGGAAGGAGATTGGGAAAAAAACATGTAGACACGGAGTAGAGCTGAGAACAAAGGATGCATTTTGGAAAGGAGACTGAATGTTTCATGAGTGAAAGAGAAATCTTGGAGGCAGATAAAAGATGACAGTCATCCAGCTTGATGCAAAGGACTATTCAGTAAAACACTCTCCTTCATGATCTGTGAAGAGTTGTGAGAATCACCATTTTTCTAGGGTCATCAAATCTGTTTTAGAACTGTTGGCAAAGCATGCTGCTTCTTTACTAGCCCGGCTTATTAAATGTTGACATATTAGTAGAGAATCTGGAAGTTATTTTTATGCATAAATCTTGGGAGAGTGAACATATATAAAACATGAGGTCTGCAGGACTAACCTTAGGGCACAACACCTCAGTGTTTCCTTTTATCTGACCTTACACAAATACAAATGGAGCCTGCTAATTTTCATAAACTTCCTACTGAGGCTGGTGATGCTGTGGATCTTGCTCTGCACTGCTTAGCTCTGTGACATGCACTATACGGAAAGCCCAGGCATCCACTCATAGTCCAGGACTCATGCAATTCAGATGCTTAAATCCTTATCTGGATCCAGACCTTTGGTCTTAATATCTGTGCCCCATTGCTCAACATAAATAGAGACAATACCAATAAATAATTTCCTAGAATATAGTTAAAGATAAGACCACCTGTAAAGGTTTAAATTCTAAACCTCAAGGAGTCTGATTAGTATCTAAGTTATCTGACTTTGCTTAGTCTAATTAATAATTACAGTGAGTAACAGAATTGTGAAACACCATTTTGTAAGTAGCACTATGAGAAAATCCCTGAACATTCAGAGTCGGTAGTAAGCAACACGGTTTGTCACTCCTTCTAGAGGTACTGGTATTTTTCACTACAAGATGAAAATCTAGTATTTTCTCCAGAGTTTGCTAATTCGGGCCACTTCAGAAGTAACAACTGAGAGACGAACCCAATACTAGAATAATCAGATTCACACCAAGTAATTATGCTCACGTCAAACACACTGAGCTCCTTAGGCATGGCAAACCAATGGGTTTGGTTTTGAAAATCGCAGGCTTGTTTATTCTTTTAATTTTCAAGGTTCTGCAGGGGAAAAGAGCACCTTAATAGGTTTGAAGTTTTAATTTCCTAAATGGAGTCCTAATCACCCTAAATAGGGTGATTGTGCTTCTTTTAAGTAAAATGTTTAGGATGTAATTTCGATGATATTTCCGTTAAAGGAGGTGTAATTAGGGCCTATGCGTTCAAAGAACTAAAATTACAAGCTGTAGCAAAGATCAGAATATTTTTCTTATTTTGCCTCTGCAGTCTAGACTATGAATGACCAATATTCAAATTCCTGTGGCACAATTCAGAATGGTGATCTGCTGGAGATCAGCGCTGTGGAGAGGGACCTGGGAGTCCTGGCGGATAACAAGTTATCCATGGGACAGCAATGTGCCTTTGTGGCCAAGAAGGCCAATGGGATCCTGGGATGTATAAGAAGAGTGTGTCCAGCAGATCAAGGGAGGTTCTCTCCGCACCTCTACTCTGCCCTGGTGAGACCTCATCTTGAGTATTGTGTTCAATTTTGGGTTCCTCAGTTTAAGAGGAACAGGGATCTGCTGGAGAAGGTCCAGTGGAGGGCTGTGAGGATGATTAGGGGACTGGAGCACTGCCTAATGAGGAGAGACTGAGGGACCTGGGGCTTTTTAGCCTGGAAAAGACTGAGAGGGTATTTAATAAATGTTTGTAAATATCTGAGAGCTGGGTTTTCAGGAGGGGGAAGACAGGTTCTTCTCACTTGCTTCCTGTGATAGGACAAGGAGCAATGGATGTAAGCTGCAGCNTTATGATAAAATTGTCTATGAATCAAGAGAAGCAAGGACTCAGTGATTATATCTGGTACACTGTCACTGTGGCAGACTCTTTCTTATCTTCAATTGAGTTTCACTCAGTTGCAGACATTTCAACACCACATTACCATATCATATAATTGTACTAGTAAATTAAACAAACCCTAAATAACACTTGGTACAGGAAGGAGACTGTACATTTTGTGTGACTAAAAGCTAAAGCAGCATCTAATACATTCGATAACATATACTTGATAAAGAGAGGAAATGTGCTAGAAGAACCTGTTGAAAATACCAAATAATCAAAAGCAGAAACTAAGTGCGTAAACATCTGTGCATACATATAGTATGGGATGGTGACACATTAACAATGTGAAACAACATCGAATTGAAGAAAAAGTAATTCAGACATGAGTATAACAAAAAAAGGAAAAAGAGGGGTGGTGTCTAAAACACATTCAGAATGTGCAATACAGCAAAGACAGGCAGTCTTACTAATTGGTAATACACCAGGAAAAAATATATTTAAAGGAACCATGGCAAATATTCTAAAGCTGTTAAAGGCATCTTTTTATACATAAGCCTAATGAACTGAAGTTATCTTGGTGATCATTTTTATCACTGGAGCGAAAAACAGTCAGATTCAAGACAGGAAGAGTAGCCGTGCATATAAAGAGGCCTACAAAAGGGCCATACAAATCCTGTAAGGAAAGAATATTACTACAGTTGCAAAGTCCAGAAATTAAATATATCAACATATGCCAGATTAAGAGTGTTTGTTTGTGTTCATGTATGAGATAAGGTAATAGTTTTTTTTTACTAGGCCTCTATTGCAGTTGGTGTATGAAATATGCCTTCTTCCTGGATGAGCTTAGTATTTCCCTTTTTGTTCAACGTGTGTCTTTGGTTCTTATTTAATACATGATCCTCCAGAAGAATTGTTCAATTTGGCAGATTTTGTTATCGCTTAGTATGCAGGTTCTTCAGACGTATGAGTGAATGGGGGCTATGTGGTTTCACATTGAATCAGAGGTGTCAAGTTCATTCCTTGAGATGAAGAGTATTTTTATTCACATTCTTCCCACTGCATCTTATTTCTTCAGGCTGTTCAGTAACTCTATACCCTCATCTCACAAACTCATACATTGCCTTTAAACCCAGACAGCTCAATTTTACCATATTTTCCTCAATCCCCTGCCATTTCCCCTTTCCAGGTCACTTTATTTTACAGGCTGCTAATCTACATTTTTCACTCCTGATCACAGAGTCATTCGCCAAACACACCTAGCTGCTCTGAATCCTAGCCTCTTTCTGCAGTCACCTTTCTGAAGCAGCAGGTCTGGATCCACTTTCCAGCTTGTCATGCCATTCCAACACCACCAGAGCATTTGTTCCCGCATACCTGGCTCTGCTCTACTGGCATCAAATTTGTGTTGTGTTGTATTATTTTCTCCTCCTGTATCATATGAATTACTTTTTCTTCCGCTGTAGTCATGTCATAGGCATCACAAAACAGCAATTTTCACCTCAGTTTTCTGTCTAACTTAGCTTTGCTTGGTTCGAAGCAGAAAAATTCCCTGCCAAGAGAGGCCGTGATAGGGAAAATGCCTCTGTTCTGGTAGTCCTGAGCTGAGAGTAGCAGTTTCTAGTGGGAACAGAAATGTATCCACTGATCAGGATGGGTAGCCCTGACAGAAACAGTGACAATAACCCCTCCTTGTCATGGAAGGAAACAAAGAACATTTAGTCTTCTTATGGACACAGAAGCTATGGTGTATGTTAAATATGAGTTCTTGCTGCAGAGCTCAGGACCTCTGAGGGGGTTTGAAGAAAGCACTACCACAGTACTTCAACCTCATACCATTTCCCATATTTTTTTGCTGTAATATTCAGGATACAAATTCCAACACATTAAAAATACAGCTACTGAGAGGCAAACAAAAGCAAAGGAAAAAGCTTGTCCCAGTTAAAGCTTGGCAGAGGAAACAGGTCTTACCATAAGGTGTTTAGCACCCACTTGTAAAACAAGGAGATATTCACGAGCTTCACGACAAAACTACTTTTTTTAAAAAACAAGGCATAAATAGTTCACTGGGGGCTACAGCGTTATTACGTAAGGTTAGCGTAAGGTTATTACGCTGTTTTCTGCACAGTCTTCAAAAGCAGCTGATGCATACGGCTGCTGCTGTCTTCAGGTTTTTGGGAGGGTCGAGGGGAGAGGATATGAGGCAGGTAGCTATCTGCTTTTGGGAGAACCCGGGAGGGAATCAAAACACAAACTGGGAAGCACAAAAGTGCACAAACACCTGACCATCGCTGCAGCTCCTAAGAGCCGTGCCATTCTTGGCGCTCTGCGCTGTACTCATGGCAAAATAAATACGTGTGTGGGCGTAGATTTTTTCCTAACCTATGCTAAGTTAAAATTAATGCTAATTACAGTTCATCAATTCTAAGCGCCAGGGTGCTTCATTTCGCCGGGCGTGTCCCTGTGCCCATCACCACACCACAGGGGTGCAGCTCTGCACCATCGGTCCCGTAGGGCCGTTGCAGCCACTTAGCTGTGCCGAGTACGAAGCAATGCGGATACAGCCCTGAGCACTGCCCCGGGCAGACCCCGCAGAAGGCAAATCCTGCCTGGGCAGCACGAACCACGCTCCTACTCTCCGCGCCAAGGCGGAGTCACGGCGCTCCCGCCCGTTCCGGAAGTCCCCTCGGCCACCGAGGGGCCGCCTTCCTGCCTGCGCGGCTCCTCCTCCGGCCGGTCAATATGGTGGCGGAGGCGGTACAGAGGGAGCCGTGAACCGGGGCCAGTGTCCGTTCTCCCGCCTCTCTCCTTCCCTTTCAGCCGGTGGTGGTCGCCACCGTTGCTTCCCCGCCCGTGTGGCGAGTCTTCCCGACGCAGCAGGAGATGCAGTCGACGGGGCTGCCGGACTGTGTGTGAGCGCGCTGCCCATGTGGGTGTCCCGGTGAGGCCGGGAGGGCAGCGGGAAGATGCTGCTGTCGCTGGTGTTGCACACCTACTCCATGCGCTATGTCCTGCCTGCCGCCGTCATGATGGGCACGGCGCCCACCTACGTGCTGGCCTGGGGCGCCTGGCGTCTGCTCTCCGCCGTGCTGCCCGCCCGTTTCTACCGCGAAGTGGACGACCGCCTCTACACCATCTACCAGAGCATGGTGCTCTTCTTCTTCGAGAACTACACGGGCGTGGAGGTGAGCCGGGCGGGGAGGTGGGCCCCGGCCTGGCGACCCCCGCGGGAGCCAGCAGGCTTTGGGGGGCGGTCGTCGATGGTGTCGGCCCGGGCCAACTGCTCTCGGCCGGCTTCCCGGCCGGCGCTGCCCCCCTTTGCCCGCCAGGACGCAGGGCCTGCCCGCCGCCATGTGAGGTCCGCGGGGAGGAAAGCGGCGGCCGCCGGCAGCAGGTGCGAGCTGTGGCTTGCCCCACTACCGGACAGGACTTCGGGTCCGCAAAGGACGGGTTTTTAAACAGCCACTGCTGCTGCACTTCTGGTGATGCTTTTCACGGAGTACTGGTGTTGTGTTCATTTTGCAGGTCGGGAAAACGGAAGGGATGCGACACCGGTTGTGCTCTGCCAGCATTTGAGTGGCAGCCTCCTTTGAACCCTATGGCCTGTGCTGCACATGTGTAGTATTAAATTGTCAGCTGAAAAGGGAACTATAGCCAACACTAACTTACTTAATACACGTACAGATTTTTAATAAATAGATTAAATTATTAGAGCTCCTCAGTTCTTGTGCAGTCTACCCATTGTCAGTCTTTGGCCCATGAATTCTGATGCAGTCACCGATTGTGATTATTCAGTACGTTAAAAAAAAAAAAAAAAAAATCGAAGGTTTCAGGTTAGTAACTTGGAATCTGAGTCTCTTATGTGACCAGGGAAGCAATTGCACACTAATACTTCACTTATCTCATGAAACATTACATGTTCAAAAAGTTACATATTTATCTGCAAATGAGACTTTCAATTCTACATATAAACAAATAATTATTCAGTTATATAGATGACAGGTGCTTGCTGTGCCTGAACTCGACTTTCAAAGTTACGTGAACATATAGAAGTGTATTTGAAGTTAGTGTCTGTAGGTGCTTGAAAGTAAAGAATAACAGGTGCTTACATGTGCATTGGCAGGTGACAGTGTTGGTACAGATAAGACCTTCATGTTTACAGCTCAAGTATTTGTCCACTCTTGTGAAGCATTAGTTTGAAATCATCCCAGAATTCCACTGTTGAGCAGTTGTAGGCCTGATTTTATATCAGCTCTCATAGAAATGCCCAAAGCCAGTTACATGGTTTGACATCAGGGTAAATAAAACAGGTATAGAACAGAACTGAGATCTTCTTGTAGTGGTAACAAATTTTTGATTCAACTTGTCACTCCTGTAACTTCATTTTGTGTCTTGTCCTTTACTTTTTTTTTTCTTTGCAAAAAAGGGAAGAGGAAGTCGTTTATAGATTGTGTACTTAATGATTTATCTGCCTTTTTATGTAGCATCGTCAGATATCTTAATGTGTAGTAACACACCTTGGTTGGTAGCTGCTGAAAGTAGCGGTATAGTATTTCATTCAACCTATTCCAAGAACAAGAGTAAAAAATCAAGATACGAGTAATAAGAGAAAAGTTACGCAAGTATCCTACAAATGGTGTGCATACAATAGCAATGAAAATTTTGGTAAGAATTTCTAGGGAAATTACGCTTGTGACAGGTACGGAAAGGAAAATGCTAACCAGAAGAGGTAAGGCAACCATTGTCTGTTGACCTCTGTTTCCACTTATTCCATTGATAAATTTCATCCACACATGGAAAATAAATGGTGGGAGACAATACGGATGATGACAACAATTTTAAAATAGAGCTGCTTTGTCAGAGTAAGCAAGAGGTGATGTTAAGAGGAGGTGATACGTGCAAAGCTGAAATAAAGGATAACAAGTAAGAGAGCCCACAAAACCAATGTGGCATATGTCTTAGGATAAGTAAAATAATAACTGAGAATAAAGGGTAAATAAGGACTTAAAATACAATACGTATATAGAGAGGTAACGTAAAACAGTTACAATACATGGATCATTAAACTGGACAATATCCCCATCTGTTTAAAGAGGAGAAACAAGTTGTTCTTTTAGACCTAGTCTTTCAAACACTGAACATATTCAACTTGAAACTCGCAATGGAAAGTTAAGCGTGTGCATGAGTGTTTGAGATTGGGATGGTAATCTGAGAGCTACGGTGAACTGACTGGTTTCAGGTACATAATTAGATGCAGACATGCATCATAATTAAACTTAATCCAAAAAAAACAATGCAAGAAAAGTAACTTGCGTGTCTTTGTAAAGGCAACTGCAGGGGTTTAGCAACGTAAAATGATGTTGATCGCCACAGCAGGGAGGAATCCAGTAGCTCTTTCAGGTCTACTCATTTATTCAATTGATGTAAATGTGTTGGAATATTTTTTTGTGACTGGATAAATGGGATGTCAACACCCTCATCCATCAGAATACTGGAACTTGTTGTGTTATCTCACTGAAGTCATCAGGATTATACAGATGCTTAAGTGCCTTACTGAATCAAAGCCTTAAGTGTCTTAGCAGTGCCACTATTTTACCCTGTATAGAAAGTCTTTAGCATTATGTACAGCTTAGCATTCTTTGGTTTATTACACTTAGAGTATTTGTGATTTTTCACTATGGTGATAGTAAGGCAGGTGTGAATTTTGAGATGTCCAAATGAGACCTTAATAAAGTTGGTTTTGATAATAAATGTAGAATATTTATTTACTGAATGAAATATTAATATATGTTGATATGTAGTTTTTATTTGTTTTGTCAGGAAGCGATGGTTATCTGTTAGTCTATCAAGTATCAAAATCTGTCTCCACAAGCATATGCACAAATGTATTTTTCTCGTTTTGTTCTCCTTGACTAGGATGTTTTTAGCCAAGTTTATTAAAACAAAAACTCTAATTCACGCTACAAAGGCATTTTGTCTTTATAGCAAATTCATTTCAGTTCTGAAATAAGGTGATAACCTGATGTGCATGACAGAAAATCCTGAAAGGCTAATAACTCCCTTTCTCTTAAGTGTTGGACTTGAGATCTAAAATAATTACAGAGCTGTGTATGTTCTAGAGAGTGTTCATGGAGTTTTTTACTTTGTCATACTCATTTCATCATTCCTGTTTTTAATTTTGTGTCTGATGTGTTTTTTTTCACCAGAACAATTTATTTTGTAAAGCCTAAGGTAAGAGGCCATCTAAACCTAAGCCATTTGAGCTAAGGTGGAATTGATTGAGGTTTCCCAGTAGTGTTAGAATAGCATTAATGAACTGGCCAAAATAACCCTTTTGCTGACTACCATGGAAGATTTGGCAGTATAAAATGTAAAAAACAATATTTAGAGTACAAAAAACCAACCCAAA
>VWYK01121230.1:2741-17527 GCA_013399775.1 Semnornis frantzii
CTGAATTTTGATGAAAGATTAGCACATGCTGTAACATTGAAACAGAAAAGGCTCCAGTTTCACAGTAACTGTGGTGGGAAGGTCTTGCAAATGCCAGTCCAGGCAGCCTCTGTCCTTGTGGTTCCCACTTCCACACTGACTCCTTTAGCATGAGACTAGTAATTAGGGGTAATAATTAAAAAAATTAAAATATACCTGTACTGCTCGTAGCTTCCATCTTTAAGTCCTAGATGTGGAAAAATTAACAATGTTACTAATGGTTGCTTGTAACAGAGTGAGGCACAATTTCCAGATGAACTGTGACAGGTATCTCTGTACCTGCTACCTCCTGCAGCTGTTATTTTCATACTCACTCCCTTACTCTAGGTAAAACACATTGCAATTGGGATAGATACATTTGAAACTTTTCTCTAAGTGTCCTTCAGCAGCGTGTTCCAATTCTCAAGCCTGCTGATTTCAAGACACACAGCTCTGTGTGAGACTAAATGAGACCTAAAATACTGTTCTGGGCTTCAGTGGGCTCAGGTAGGTAAGGAGTATTTTTGGGGTGGGGGTCTTCAAGCTGTAAAGGCTATCCATTTTGGAAAGCAGCATTTCTTATGTCAACTTAATGGTATTAAGGTGTACAAGCAATGGAATTTAAACCAGAAATACAAGTAGCTGTACCCTTTGGTTTGCTATCATTGTTAAATATAAAAAAAAACAAACCAAAAACACCCACAGTATGAAGAACAGATCCAAGGAGTAGACTCAGAGGAAACTTAAGGGAGAGGAAAAGATCAAACTAACTTAGCACAAGACTAAAGAATAAAGACTTCTTTTCAGCTTAAGCACTTGTGTTGTGTAGTCTCTGTCCTTGGAGGTTTTCAAATTCTGTCTGGATAAAGCCCTGAGTAACCTGGCCTGAACTCACAGCTGGCCCTACGCTGAGCACCAGTTTAGGCCAGATAAACTCCAGAAGTCCCTTCCAATTTGGGCTGTCCTGTGAGCTTGGTAGTGGCCATTAGAGTATTCTTTCCCTCTCTCCAGTTTTGTTCCTTCATCTCCTTCCCCTGCATGTCAGCAATTTAAGCATCTCCCTCTATTTAAGCATCATTCTTCATCTAAGAACATTACAAATGGAACAAATATAGAAATTTGAGCCATCCACCTCAGCAGGACATCACTTGTATAAAGAAATATTAACATACGTTTGTCTGATAAAAGTTTCACAATGTTCCCCATTTCCCTTGAGGAATGAGTGTAACAGGAGAGACACTTACCCAGATCCATGTTCCTGGTTCTGGGATTGCATTGTTTGTGGCCTTTGCAGCTTCTTAATTCCATGAGTTGGACGTGGAGTTGATTGAGAACATCTCTGTCTAGTGTATTCACTGCATTAATCAACTGCAATAAAGAGGGGGTTCTTGTTAGCAACAAGTGCTCTGTACTTTGGTAACTTTCCTATATGGAACAATAAAGAAGCCAACTTATACTAGATGAGATGGCTTAGGCCTTGTCAACATCCTGCACCAGTACTGTTATTTCAATTTACCATCAGTAAGGAACAAGGATGTGTCTCCAGAGCTGGTCTGTGGTCAGGTACCTGATATGGATCGGTATTGAGATCAAAGTACTCCAGAAATCCTGTAGCAAATTCACAGAACAGGAAGTTGTGGGTCTCGTTGATTGTCCTCAGACACCAGTATGTGTTGTTGTTGGCACTGGTACAGGCACAGAAGGGGCCCACTGCAAATTGAAGAGTTATAAAGAAATAAGCTACAAGTCGCTGCCTTTAGCACTGGTTAGTTTTGTTCAGACAGCTCCTCTCTCTCACTCCTGAGCTCTAAAGCAGAGGATGCCTTCCAGCACCAGCTTCTTGTTCTACACATCCCTAACCCACGTGGCAAGGCTAATGGAAACAGCATCTTGGCTAGCTGCTTTCCCTGGCATCTTTGCAGGGAAAACATTGCAGATGGTGAGATGCCATCTGTAACTGTACCAAACAGCGTCTGCACGCCTTTATTTGCAGTTGTTTCTATCTCCCTTGCCTGTTGTGCGCAGATAATGGCAGCACTGAAGCAGATTATTTGGTACAAGGCAGACTGCGTGGCTTCGGCTACACTTCTCAGCTTAGCCAGTACCTGCCTACCTATAAGTTAGTGTAAAGTCTTGTGCTGGTTTGAGCTAACTGGAATATTTTAATAGAGAAAATTATATTATAGGCTGTGAAGGAAAACAACAGTGATGTCTACTTCACTCATAGGCTTGCTGAGATGTTTAGAAAAGGTACTCCAAATAAAAAGATAAGGCAGTCTGTGTCACGAGGCATGGGGTCTCAGTCTAAGAGTTTCTTGGGCTCTCTAGTAGCTCTGGCTTCTCCTCTCTGCTGAATAACTCCATTAACCGCTTTTTCTTCTAATCCCCCCTCTGGCCGATCCTCCAAACTCACCTTGCACGTAAGGCAAACCTTGGGGTAAGGTGTAGGGGTGGGGAGAAGGTGGAAGGGTGGTTGGGAGCCCCTCCTGTGGTCTCTGATTTCTGGGAGGGGAGTTGTGTTTCTGTATTACCTTTACCTTGTATATTTCTGTAAAGGTTCCTGTATATAGTGTATATATCTGCTTGTATATTGTGCTAAGCTGTAAATAGAGCTTCATCTCCTGACTTCCAGCCCGGCTGAGTTCTAGTCTGGGTCATTTTTAAAGTGTGGGGGGGCGGAGAACTCCCAAACCGTCACAAGTCTCCTTACGTGTCCACAGGGGAGCTGTTTGCCAGTGCTGGTTGTCGTGGGTGAAGCAGGTCAGGCCAGGCATGCTGCATGTGTCGTTGTTTTTGATCCTCTTCAGCAGCTTACGCAGCTTCTTCTTCCGTCTCTGCTCACGAAGCAGCCACAGCCTGTCCTTCTCCTGTAAGGCTTTCCTGCACACATGAAACATTAGGGTCATGCAGACTCTGCTATACTTCAACACACCTAAAAAAAAATGAAGCGACTACTAAAATAAGCTGCTTTGAGAGCAAAAAAAATAACTGGTGTTTTAAAATTAAATGGTTTCTCTGGCAAACCCCATCTGGAGTACTGTGTGCAGTTCTGGAGCCCCCAGCACAGGAAGGACATGGAATTGTTGGAGTGGGTCCAGAGGAGGCCATGAAGATGCTCAGAGGGCTGGAGCAGCTCTGCTGTGAGGACAGGCTGAGAGAGTTGGGGCTCTGCAGCCTGGAAAAGAGAAGGCTTCCAGGAGACCTTAGAGTAGCCTTCCAGTATCTGAAGGGGGCTACAGGAAGGCTAGGGAGGGACTACTGACAAGGTCTTGCAATAACAGGCCAAGGGCAATGGGTTTAAACTGGCAGAGGGGAGATTTAGACTGGATGTTAGGAGGAAGTTGTTTGCAGTGAGGGTGGTGAGACACTGGCACAGGTTGCCCAGGGAGGTTGTGGCTGCTCCCTCCCTGGAGGGGTTGAAGGCCAGGGTGGACAAGGCCTTGAGTGACCTGTACTAGTGGGAGGTGTCCCTGCCTATGGCAGGGGGTTGGAACTGGATGATCTTTGAGGTCCCTTCCAACCTTACATTCTATGATTCTATGAAATGGTTCTGTATGGAACTCTGCAGTTCAGTAACACTAAGAAAACCAGCCAGAGGGGTTTATAGGCTTGCCCGAAGTCTGTGATGTGACATTTGCCCAAGCAGAGACATTATACCTGAATTTACAAGCACCTCAACACAGGCTTGATTCCTTGCTCAGGTGTCTGTGTGTTAGGACAGGAAAAATTAATACTCTGCTTTTGCATCTCCTGCAGCTGGTGGGCGTGGACCGAAAGTAAACGTTTTTGCATTTCCTCTTTCAGAGGAACAGGCCTTCACTTACCTGAAAGGATGAAGACTTGATCCCTTGTGCCTCAACTTGCCTTTGTGCTTTGAATGGTAACTGGAAAACAAAACCAGGATAGTCGATGAACAACAGAAAGACAACTGCTCCTGTCATTACCACACGGGTTTAATCCAGTGTCGCTTTTCCCTTCAATTTATTCATTCAGCGTGTGTGGTGAATACAAAGCAGCCGTGCTAGGCTGGGTCAGGCACTCGCGAGCCTTGTGCCAGTCTCCTTTCTTAACCGGTGTGTGCACAGTGACATCTGCTGCTCTGGATTGCAAGCTGCAGCCACATTCTTGCTGCTACCGCTTTCAGTTTCAGCTGTCCCTGGCTCTTGTTTCTCTGCTCAGGGCAGATAAAATCAATAGATTTATAATTCGACTACAGCATTTCTTCAGCCAAATATTCGCTGCCTTGTTCAGATGACAAGAGACGAGCCCATAGCACCTTCCTGCTGTTTGCCTTTTGAAACAATAGTACCAGTTGGGTTTTGTAGGGTTTAAGTTTTTTCATGGTTCTTAGCTGGAAGTTCCAAGAAAGCTTTTAACAAGAGGCACGGAACTATCCCAGCAGTGGCAGTGTCTAATGTATCCTGAGGTAGGGAGGCTGGAGGCAGACCTACAGATTCTAGTTGGCAGCTTTGCTGTTTTGGCTCCATCTCCAGGAACTCCTACAAAATTTTGCAGAAATTTCTGTGTAGTTTATAAGTTAAAAAGGCAAACCCAGCCTTAGTCAATGGCAGTACTGGCTGACTAACAAAGCTACCACCCTCACAAATCAGCAAGAAAGTGCAATAAATGTTATTTTCCAAACAGAACACCACCATTCAGTCAGTTGTCAGACTAAAATTCCCTTCACAGCTTTTAAATTATTAATGCTACTGGGAGCTTTGATAAATTTAATCCTTACAACAAGTTAACAAAACAAGATTACTAAAGACTATCTGCAGTCAGTGTCTGTTCAAGATTAAAAAAAAGAGGCATTTAATTAATTAATCCTAAAAGCTAAATCCTACTTCAGTGCAACTCTGCAAACACTTTTACCTAACTCAGCTGATTTCCTTCATCACTTTCAGTGAGACTATTTGTCTTAATTATGCTATCACAAATAAAGTGCCTCACATCAGCTTTACAGCATAGATGAAATAAACTCAGTTAAGGTCATTTTTGAAAGCAGTGGGTTTAAAGACATTACAAACTTTTGGGGTATTTGCCATTTAGGATGCTCCTGATTTCTTCTTAACCACTTTGCCACGGGTTCCCTGTATGGCTTGGCACAACCCAAGAAATTGCTGTTGTCCATATTGCAGTGAACTGCTGCAGAATCCACATGGGCCACAAAGACTAAGTACCTCCCGTCTGTAAACCAGGCTGTGCTGCACCTCCAGGGGTTTAAGTGTTATGTTCAAAGCCTTACTCTCTAACAGCAGTGAGACAGAGAAGTGTTATCCCTACCCTCTCTGAGGCTGCTTTAGTTAAAGTTGCTCAGCACAGCACAGCTGCCTTGTTCCCAGTCCACTGAAGCACAGCTTTTTTGTGTGTGATACTTGTACTGTTACTGCCACTGTGGCTGCAGTGCTCCTGGTGACATCTAGCTCAGAGACTGCTCTGTGATCACTATGATCAGGAGCAGCTGCTCCTCTCTGTATTCTGAACATCCTTCTCAGGGCTAAATGTTATTTGGGTTAAGATCTGCTTCTGAAAGCTTTTCTGTATTTGTTTGCAAAGCAAGGGCTTGCTTGCTCCTCAGGTTTCAGGTGTCCTTGAACACTCTTTCCCTGCAATCTAGGGGCTGATCCTACAGGCATTTTGCAAATATTTGGCTATGTATGAACCACCTATACAGAGACCTCCATGCATAATCACTATTTCAGTACCTGTTGCACTCAATTCTCAAACCATCTGTACAAAAAAAAAAAAATCTGTAAAAAAAAAAAAATCTGGTGCAGTAAGTCAGTTATGAAAATACAGTTACTGTGCACCAACTGTGAAATTCTTGCTTCTCCCACCTGGCAGAGCTGCTAAATCTTGCTGTGAGTATATCCCAGGAAGGCATCCAACCTTGAAAAAAACTGAATGAGAAGAAATTCTCATCTCCTCACCCCTTTATTCCATGCACTTCCCACAGTATTATTTTTAAAGAGATCTGTGTTTTGCTGCACCTGATTGACAGTTTGCCCTGGTGGAAAGGCAAGCTTTCAGAATCATAGAATGGTTTAGGTTGGAAGGGACCTCAAGGATCATCTAATTCCAACCCTCTGCCATAGGCAGGGATACCTCCCACTAGAACAGATCGCTCGAGCCCTCATCCAACCTGTCCTTGAACACCTCCAGGGAGGAAGCAGCCACAACCTCCCTGGGCAATCTCTTCCAGTATTTCACCACCCTCACTGTAAAGAGCTTCCTAACATCTAGTTTAAATCTCCCCTCTGCCAGTTTAAATCCATTACTCCTAGTCATGTCATTACAAGACCTTGTAAATAGTCCCTCCCCAGCCCTTCTGTAGGCCCCTTCAGATACTGGAAGGCCACTACAAGCTGCCCCTTCTCCGGGTTGAAGAGCCTTGTCTCTCATAGCCTGTCCTCATAGGAGAGGTGCTCCAGCACTCAGAAAAGAGCCTGCAGCTTGAATTATTAATCTCTGACATCTAAAAGCACCATATTGGGTATGAAAGCCTGACTAACAGGTTTCTGAGGCATATTACAATGCCCTGTTACATCATCCCCACTTGACACAAGCAATTAAACTCCTGCCCGGCAAAAGGTGGGGGCCATGTACTGCTGCAGCAGTCCAACACCCCCCCAAAAGCGTTACACAGGAGCACAGTTAGCAGGCAAACACTTAACAAAACAGTCTGAGCTCTCCTGTGAAGACAAAACTCAGCTACACACTACAATTACTCTGAAGTACCCCTCAGGTTTCAGCTGGCAGGGAACACTCGGACAAGTGCACCAGAAATACCTTATCTTGTTACAGTCACACTCTTCAGGGCGCTTCTTCTTCAGATGACCTCTCACCTCCCTCAGGTTCTTTATTTTGTTTTGCAAAGTTTCAATCTAGAAAAAAGTAAAGATATAGGTTAACCAACCACAGCATGGTATAGTCTTATTCTAACCTCCTCAAACCCATTTTGTGGTCACCAAATGCTTCCTCTTCACCACCCTCCACAACTCCTGCTTCTAACAAGCATTTTCGGATGATCTGCCTTTCCAAAAGAAACTACATCAGAAGGAAACCTTGCTGGCTCAGTTTGCCTGCTCTGAGTGCTGAATGTGAAAGCAGACGGTGAGGCTGGGGGGTGGGAGGGCACACAACCACTCCTGGTTTCATTTTGATTTTTCCTCTTGTGCTCTACTGCACATTTGCAAGGGCAGAGAGGTTACTCAGAGGAAAACAAAACCTCTACATTTCAGCTTGTTACAGTTACAAAGCTGAGAAAGGGATGTGGAAGGAGGTCACTTTTCCTTGGGCTTTTGTTTGGCAGTTGAAGGTCAGAAGTAGGAAGATGTGAAAAAGATACAAATGAACTTTTTTTTCCTAGGATGGAGACATTTCAGTCTCAAAAGGTTTATGACACTTCTCCTCTATCCCTTCAGATGCAGCTCTCTCCGCCACACAGCATCTTGTTACCACAAGGTTGTAATAACTTCATTACCTCTGAAATATGTTTTCTGAAATCAGCCAGCAAGTTTTCAAGGCTCCAGGGAGGGACAAAGGCAAACAGAGTCAGCATGATTCTGGCAGCCCACAGAAACCCACGCTAAAACCAAACTGTGCATGACTGACAACATCACTGACCTCATGGTCAATATGGAGCTTATGGTCCTTCCAAGCCTGCAGTGACCTGTACAGGTCTGTGTCACACTGAACAGTGTCATTCTCCAGGATGTAGCACCTTGGCATGGGAAAGCAAACAATGGTTGTTGTAGTGGCTACACAGAGAGAGAGAGCAATGCAAACATCTGGCTCTAATAACACAGCTCCAGGAGAGATGAGAAGCCAGATTGGAAATGACATGCAGAATTAAAAACCCCCAGTGCTCATTCAAGAGAATGAGAGTGTGCTATATGAACCAGGAAAGAAGTTTGGGGTTGAGTTGCCATGGCAATGCTTCAGAAGTAAGAAAATTCAAGAAGAATATTCCTATCAAGCAGAACCTGTTGTCTCCTTAATTTCTATATGTAAATCATGCTGCACAGAGTTCTTGCCTATTCATTAGGCTGTCTACATAAATAATCTCTACTAACTAGCAAGCACTGAAAGCATTACTCAGAAGCAATTTCCCAATGCATAATTAGGTGATAGAGGTACAGGGACAAGGATAAAGCACTTCTTTATAAGATGTATTACCACTCTGTAAAAATAAAGGGAAAAAACCCAAAACCAATCAAGCAAATCTTGCTGTTTTCTACTAAAGGGATATTTTGAAGAGCCTCCCTGACTTTAAAGGCAAGACATCCTCTCACAATTCTATGTGCTTATGTTTCACTAACCTCTAATGCAGTCTAGGTTTTAAAATGCTTTCAAAAAGAAACAAAAATACCCCTGCCAAAACAGGTTCACCTAGATCAGGTTGCACAGGAATGTGTCCAGGCAGGTTTTGAAAGTCTCCAGAAAAAGAGACTCCACAACCTTTTTGGGCAGCCTGGTCCAGTGCTGCAGCACTCTCACAGCAAAGAAGTTTCTCCTTAAGTTCCCAAGTGAGACCTCCTGTGTCCTAGTTTGCATTTGTTGCCCCTTGTCCCACTGTTTTCTTTTCTGCATGGGTTCCTGGGGACTTCTCATGAATTATGACTTATTATAACCTTCCTGACAGTTCCTTGCATGGGGTTGGGATTCACCCAGCAAGGCAGCAGAAATTAATGTAACTTGTTCCAGAAGAAATGCATAAGCAGTGATTTATGAGTCCAAAACACTAATGAGAGGTGGGGAAAGAGGGCACAAACCTCTGATGCCAGCCTAGCTATGTTTCCTCTAACTGTAAACATAAGTCCAATGGAAACTGTGGATTTCAGCAGCAGCTACCTGGCTCATCCTTGTTTACAGGAGCTAGTGATTAAACAACTTAACAAACACAATCAATAATGATTGGAGGATTTCCTGACAATTCACAAACAGAAATGGTGACTAAACTAATTAAGTACAGTTGAAGATACATCATCAGCCCCCAGGCTTGCACACCGAGGGACAGACATTTAGCTAATAGAGTGCCCAGACAACTACCCCACCCCCTTTCAGTATGTTCCATTTCCTAATGCTCCTGGTCCATCCAGCCTCATTCACAATATAGATTTTTCCCCTCCTAGCACTGGCTACATAAAGCTCAGAGAGGCTGGTTCCTCCCTTAGGACTGATGTGGTGTTTGAAATACAAACCAACTTATGACATGAAACTAGGTCACACTCCAATCAGAGCCTCTGGTCTTCAGCCAGGCCAGCTGACCCACTGCACACTGAGATCTCCATGGTTCAGCCCCTTCTGCACAGGTGTACACACAACTGCTGCAAACAGTTTTTTGCCTGTCCTCACCACAAACATGTGCTGACTATGATTATTGTCTCCAAGGTGCTCTTCAGTAGCTTTGTTCCCTCCTGTACATGCCCACATTAAATCAAACCCAAAAGCTGCTGTACAGATGACAGTAAGAACCTTGGTGAAGCCTGACTGAAGGGAGACAAGAAGCTTACCACCCTTTCTGTAAAGCAGCCACCTCGGCAGCAGCTTTCAGAAACGCCCTCTGGGCACTCACCTGTGAGTCACTTTGATTAGGTTAGGGGCTGCATACTCTGCGATGCCACCAGTGCCACTGTATTCTCCCACGTCTCTCTCTTCCTCCTCACGAAGAAGAGCCCTCTGCATGCTGTGCCTCTTGGTGATGTTTCTTGGTAGGACAGGTTGGTAGCCATCCTCTAAGCCCAAGTTATAAATGGCTCCATCCAGCTCCACGGACACCGAACGGATCGAGCGATTCCGCACATAGCTTGCTTTGTATTCTGCACCAAAAAAGAGGTGAAAGGATTAAGAGGGGTGGAAAGAACATGTTACAATTTGGTTCTCTTTGTGGTTCTCAGGAGAAAAAAACCAACCAGCCCACACTGTGGTATTTGGAATTAATTGGATGACAAATGGTGCTTGCTGCAGCTGTCCTTGGAGCTGCTGCTTCATTACCTTTTGCACGGATAGACGGATACCCTGGGGCAGGAGAGAGGGCATATCTCATGTAAGTACACAAGCACAGCAGAGGGAAAGGAAAATGTATTTGTCCAGCGTCACCTTGAGAGCAAACAGCTCAAAGAGACTCTGCTCTTCCCTCAAGAGTCACTAGATGGCAGCGAGACCTTAGAAACTGACCACGACAGTTCACAAGGCCGAAGTCAGCCTCGCAGAGCAGTTCTCCATTGTTTTCTGCTGCCCACTGCACAACGCTCCTCTGCTGGCTTCCACCCGGAGCCTTTTCTCAGTTCTGTTCTCATTCTTTAAGGTAAGATGCTTGATTTTTTTCAGGAGGGATTAATGTAGCTGAATCTTTACTTGCAGCCAGGTCTAATTCTTTCCTTTGCGATGGTTTTCCTGATGCACAGAGCAGTCGGTGAGTTTCTACGCAAGGCACCACCCCTTCAGTGCTCTGCACTCCCTCTCAGACTTCACTTCTGCATTTGCAGTCCAAAGGCAAAATGGAACATTTGCTTTGAATTGTCACTAACACAGTACGAGATTCTCAGTCATCTTTGCAGCATTACTGCTTTCCACAGGTCTCTATGCAGCCCAAATCCTCAGAGCTCCTCTTCTGTTTGGTCTGGAATGGCACAACTAAATCCTAGTTACAGAGTCTGAATCCATACCTAAACTTCCCTACTGTATGATGGGGTCCATCTCCAGCTATATGTCCAGCTCACTGGCAACAACTCATTACAGTAAGCATAATCTTCCCCTTCCTTGAGATGTAAGTACAACCTAAGTACCAGAGCCTCTCTCAGGAGGCAGGGAGAAGCCCTACTCAGTGCCCAAGTCTTTGCTCTGTATATGAAGCTTGGAGTCATTCACAGAAACAATCAGGACTCCTGGTTCTTCTGGCAACCCCTAAAGCAGAGCTGAAGCACACAGCACAACTCAGAGGACTTCCTTCTCCCATCTGGTAAAGGGAAGACTCACCCAATGTGCCAAGGAGAAGACCAATCTTTCCTGCAATCCAAAGCTCCACAGAAAAGCCAACTTTCTCTCTGAGATGATCTCCCCAGCAAAACAAGCAAGGGAAAACAAGGGAATGGGAGGCAGAGCAGCCAAAACTGACGACAGAAATCCCCATGTCACTTGGCATGCTTTGGCGTTAACGCAGAGTGACTTGTTTCAAGAAGCCTTACATTAATTCCAAACAGATCACAAGGTCTCAAAAGCCATTTTGCAGACTGTGGGAAGAGAAATAAACATCACCTCCCACCTGAAACTGGTCCAAGCACTATGCTCTTGTCAGTGCCACACACAGAAAGCAGAATACCAGCTGGATCGTCTGGCTTTGCACATTTTCCACCTGAGGTTCAAAGTTTATTGCTGATATTGAGCCAGGTGAGTCAGTGCTGAAGGGAAAAAAAGCCAAAAAACAACACAACCCACAACCCAGAAGACCAGCCCCCTACTTCGGGCACCCTTTCAGGAAATGTCTGACTAAAGGAGAAGGAAACTCCCATCTTCTCATAAGTAGGAGGAAGTTCCAAAAAGCTACACCCTAACAATTACGTTCAAAGTATAAACTCCTATTTCTTTAATTGTTCCCTCATTTCAGCTTGTTAAGCTCAGTCAACCAACAATTTACCTTCCTTCCAAGTCTAATATGCCAATCCAGCATGCTGGACCTCGGTGGATAGCTGCAGGGAACTGTTGCCGACACACAACCCTAAAAACTTAGAAGCCAGGAGTTCCTCCTCCCCTGCAGCCAAGCCAACCCAGCCTTACCCAGAACAAATTGGTCTGGAGTGAGGCAGCTCCTAAAGGACTTGTATGGCTTTATCACAACCTGCTACCCATGGTGCTGACTCAGCTCTGCCACACTCCATTCCTTTCAGAGGAATTGGTTCAGGTATTCCATTAAGATCAATACTCATCTGTGCTGTGCTCTCCAAATCCTAATGGCTACTCACTTACTCCCTGATCCTAACCCAGCTTTAAGTTTCACTCTAATTCATTTACCTGTGCACACCATTCACAAGTAGATGTAGGGCTGTTAAATATTTGGTTCCAAACATCTTTACACCCTTTTTCAAGTTACTGATGGTTGGCTTTAGTAAGCTCCAAGAGTGCTAATGCCTCTGGTCTTACATAAACCACCTGTCTTATAGCAGGTATTGCCATAAAAATCTGCTTCCTCAGAACCAAGTCTGGAAAAGGAGACTGAAAAAGCAAGCCTAGTAAAGCCAGCTAGATTTCAGTATCCTATGCATTCAGCTGGGCCGTCCTGGCCCACCTGACATGCATAGACTGTCTTCATCGGAGCCTGAAGGGGAGCACACAGCTTTCCCCAAGCAGTCCAGAGACTCAAACCCAAATGATTTTAAATAACTATTTCTGGTACTAGCTGAGGTTTCCATACTGTCCAGCAAAAGCAGGAATTGCAGAATCCAGAGTTACTATTCAGCTGACTAAAGCAAGGAATGTTGTCCTAGAAACCTATGAACTTCCTGTCGACATAAACATGCTCAGCCTCTGGATTCATCTTCAACTCTCCTCACCTCCAAAACCTCTTTTGCAGCCACCAAAGTAATGATTTAGCAATGAAATGATGGTACTCGAGGGACAACTCTAACAACTGTATGGCACCTGCCCCAAATCAGGAGCATGCCTGCTCAGCAGGAACACTCCAGAAGACCTTGGCTTTCTCTGTTGACACTTACTCTACATAGGTATTTTGGGTCTGATGCGTTTTCCAGCATCACAATGACAATAGAATAAGACAGCATGCAAGGATTCTGCTTCTGCAAGTGCCATGAGGAAAATACCCACCACTGCCTCATTAAATCCTGCTTGACATTTCCCAATAATGCCTACATGGTTTCCAGAACTTTATAGAAAAGAAGCAGTTATTTCTATATAGCACTAAAGCAAAATTGGGCACTTTGAAGTCAAAGTTTTGGAAATATCTCAAGTTTCTAGAAATAGAGATAAAGGTGTAAGGTCTTTTATCTCGGGATTTATATACCTAAGGATTTCTACAAATAATATTTTGATTCCTTAGATGCTTCAAAGCAGAGGGAAAAAAAAATCCACAAAACCCCCTCTTTTCTAACATCCAGTTTCTCACAACTGCCATTAAAAACTGTATTTCAAATGCATTATCTTTAAAGCAACTAATATTCAGGTCTGCCTTTTTTTCTTTTTAATAACAAATAAGGTCATTTTGCTCCAGCACTGAGACTACCTCAAAAGAAAAAGAAATTACATGAAAATTGGAACAAAAATGCACTAGCCCCTTTGTATCCACTTCTGTTTGTTGTTTACAAATGTGTGTGGCCTCTGAGCATTTCTCTACAGGCAGCTTAATAACTCCTTTAATCACATGCACTTGTTTATCACAGGAGGAGGAGATCAAATCCACAGCAAGAAAAAAACAACAGACCACAACACAGCCAAAGATTTTAAGAACTCACCCTTACCTCAAACTTTCTTACCACTGCAGAGTTTTTTTTGTTTTTGTGTTTTTTTTTGTTTTGTTTTTTTTTAAATAAAAGCATACTAAAGAAAATAAAGAGAATCACAGAATGCCAGAAGCTGGAAGGGACCTCGACAGATTATCTAGTCCAAATCCACTGCCAGAGGACACAGAAATGCAAACATCCCTGACACCCAAACCCAGATACACTGAATATTAATGCTTATGTGTTTCCAGCATGTAAGAGCTTTGCAGGCTTGTTGTGCATTTGTCATGACCCTGTCTTGCAAGTGAATTGGCTCCACTTAGAAAGCCCTGTTGCCTGCTAGATGCACTGCTGCACCTGCCAATGGGTCTGGACCATGCCTACATTAGAATGCAATTATTTTATCAAAACATTTGGTGCTCCAGCCCTTCTATCAGCAATTTAGTCTGGTCTTTTAGACCACATGTTCTCACTATACATGACTGGTTTTAATCTTTCTGAAAAACCAATCCACATAGTCCCATCAGGGTTTGCAACACACTCAATGCACCCTAGGAGCAGGGCATCCAATTCAGTTTTCTGCAAAAAACTGCAGATTAGAATCCACCCAAATTGCTCCCCACAAATCCACCTCAATTGTGTGTGATGGAAGGGAGTGATCAGGGTGTCTCCTTCAATCCCGCACTACTGCTGTGAACTAGGCATTAATGTGGCTGTGGCCCTAGTCCCGTTTGGAACTTCTTTTTCTATTTAGCTATTGTTCAGTCTGATGAATAGCTTTTACTGGCATTCATGTAGTGCTGAAATACTATCCCATGCACTCATCAAATTCAGTAGCAGACCCTAGAATTATAGGATCCAGCATGGACTGCACTTTATCCCAAGCCTCATGAAACAGGTCATAAAGATCCAAATACACATTGTGAGTACCCAGGTCACACTCTTACCATTCTCAATGTAGTGAGCTAGCCTTCTAGGTAAGCTGTACAGAAACACCTTGGTATGTCACCCTGACTTGTGCTCATCTGGGTGTGACTTATGAAACAAATTAATGTAAAAGAACAGCCAACACCAAATCAAAAAGTCTGTGTTAGTAGGTCCAAGCTAACCTCTTCCACTGCATGGCATCTCCCTGATATGGGCAGAGGGAAAAATGAAGCACCTGTAGAGGCAGTTATTTTGCTCTAGACACAAGCAATGAAAACATGATCATCAAGATCCTATCTTACACTGAAAAAGTTTATGCCTTAGAGTTCTATGAGAGAAGTGAGCTGAAAGGTATAGCAAAACTACTGCCTCTTCTGAGCAGAACGT
>VWYK01121234.1:4949-30818 GCA_013399775.1 Semnornis frantzii
GCGGGAGGCGCTCGGCAGCTGCTGCCCCGAGGCTTTCGGCGCGCTGCGTCCGGGCTGGCTCTCCAGAATCATGGACTGTGCTGATATGCCTTGCTTGCTGTCAGTGAGTACAGCCCTCTTCTTCCTCCGCGTCGCTCCGTAGTTCGGGGGGCTCCTTACTGTACTTTTTGGAAACTTTATCTTGGGGGTTGTCTCCGGTCTGTCCCCTCCAGCCTCGTCGCCGCCGCCGTCCCGGGGACCCACTGTTGGCCGAACCGTGCGCCCCGGTGCCCCGGCCCTATCCGCCGAGCGGTGGCCGGGATGCGGCGGAGACTCGGAGCCGGGCAGCGAGCGCCTGCTGCCGCTCCAGGACTGCTTCTAATGCCGTTTTACCATTTATTATCATGATGATGGTTTTAAAGTTTATTCGCAAGAGGAAGAGGAGTGGGGGGAGGCTTGCTTCTCACCCTGACTTTGTTTGTTGTTGTGTCTTTTTTCTACACCCCAGAGACACCATGATTCCTGGTAACCGAATGCTGATGGTCATCCTACTATGCCAAGTCCTGCTAGGAGGTACTAACCATGCTAGCCTGATACCCGAGCCCGGCAGGAAGAAAGTCGCAGAGCTTCAGGGACAAGCCGGATCCGGACGCCGCTCTGCCCAAAGCCATGAACTCTTGCGGGGTTTCGAAACAACTCTGCTGCAGATGTTTGGGCTGCGAAGGCGGCCTCAGCCCAGCAAGTCAGCCGTCATTCCTAGTTACATGCTGGATCTCTATCGACTCCAGTCTGGTGAGGAGGAGGAAAACCTCCAGGAAATTAGCCTGCAGTACCCTGAGCGATCGACCAGCCGGGCAAACACCGTGAGGAGCTTCCACCATGAAGGTTGGTGATGGGAAGGGGTAAATTCACGACTCCAGTTGGGATTTTGCTTGCCTTTGGAGGCTTCGCTAGTATGCTTAGAAGCAAGACGTGCCTGGCCTTAATTTTATGCGAGGAAAAGCCACCCCCACCCCCAAGCCTGCTGTGTGTGGGTGACAGGCGTGCTGCTCTGTGTATTTGCCAACATCCTGTGCTGAACAGGAGCGTGACTGTATTTTGAGGTGCTTTCACTGGAGTTGACAAGAGCAAGCTTCCTTCAGTGCTGCTGCCTTGGGGTCGCCCTGTGGGCTTGCATGGATTTAATGGCTCTGGATCGGATGCAGGAGTAAAGTGAGGGCGGGATATCATTCCGGTGTGTTCCTTTTGAGCTATCAAAGCAGTCGCTGCCTGGTTTTGCTCTTAAAGAAAAAAAAAAAACTCAAACCAAATCCCCCAAAACCCCTTACTCGAATGTAGTAGTTACAGCTGTGTGTTTATAAGGGTTATTCAGTAGGCCCTTGTAATCCGATCCAAATGTTTCCTAGCGGATGTTTCTTTTCCAAAGTAAATCTGAATTATTAATCCAGCCGCATCATTACTGCCTTGGAATTTGTTTCTCTTTCTCCCCCCTGCCCCCTGCGTCCCATAACAAGGCACCTCTGTGCTCTGTCGTGCTTCACCTCACTGGGGAGATGATTTTGGAGAGGCTAGGGAGGAAAGTGAAAGGGGAAAAGCCTCCCTGAAAGGGGAAGTGAGATGGAAAGGGGTAACCTGCTCCGGGTGCAGGCATGCAGAGGGCCAGCAACTGGTGCCAGGGCAGCTCGGAGCTGCTCGGTCCGGCTGGGAGGGATGCACGGGAGAGCAGAGAGGTGCCGTTGGCTGCCGGGCAGGTGAAGTGTGGGTGCATGCTGTATCTGTGTTGGGGGTGGGCTGCGGCTGAGTGCCTCGAGGCTGACATACTCTGCTTTCCTTTCTTGTACTGCTTCCCCTCCCTGCCCTGCTCCTCTCCAGAGCACCTGGAGAGCGTCCCAGGTCCCAGCGAGGCGCCCTGGATCCGCTTCGTCTTCAACCTCAGCAGCGTGCCGGAAAACGAGGTGATCTCCTCTGCGGAGCTGCGGCTGTACCGGGAGCAGGTGGAGGAGCCAAGTGCAGCGTGGGAGAGGGGCTTCCACCGGATAAACATTTACGAAGTGATGAAGCCGCTGTCGGAGCGCACTCAGGCCATTACGCGCCTCTTGGACACGCGTCTGGTGCACCACAACGTGACGCGCTGGGAGACCTTTGATGTGAGCCCGGCTGTGATCCGGTGGACCAAGGACAAGCAACCGAACCACGGGCTGGTGATCGAGGTGACTCACCTCCACCACGCACAGACTCATCAGGGCAAACACGTCAGGATTAGCCGATCTTTACCTCAAGGGCGCGGGGACTGGGCTCAGCTCAGGCCGCTCCTGGTCACTTTCGGGCACGACGGGCGAGGCCACTCGCTGACCCGCCGAGCCCGCCGCAGCCCCAAGCACCAGCGTTCCCGCAAGAACAAAAAAAACTGCCGCCGCCATGCCCTCTATGTGGATTTCAGCGACGTGGGCTGGAACGACTGGATCGTGGCACCCCCAGGGTACCAGGCGTTTTACTGCCACGGGGACTGCCCCTTCCCTCTGGCCGACCACCTCAACTCCACGAACCACGCCATCGTGCAGACGCTGGTGAACTCTGTGAACTCCAGCATTCCCAAGGCCTGCTGTGTGCCCACGGAGCTGAGCGCCATCTCCATGCTCTACCTGGATGAGTATGACAAGGTGGTCCTGAAAAACTACCAGGAGATGGTGGTGGAAGGGTGTGGGTGCCGCTGACCACCCCTGCTCCCTCCTGCCCTCTCCTCCCCTTCTCTCTCCCTCCCATTCTACCCCAGAACTGCTTGCTATAGCTGGACTCTCCTCTAAACTAAACGTTCACCTTGACCTTATTTATGACTTTATGTGCAAATGTTTTTGACAATAATGATCATATATTTTGACAAAATATATTTATAACTACATATTAAAAGAAAAAAATAAAATGAGTCATTATTTTAAAGATAAATGTATTTTGTGTCTCGCCTCTCAGGGTGCTGCTGAGGCTGTGCTGGCTGGGAGTGCAGCAAGGAGTTTATTTTCTCTCCTTCTCATCTTCTTCCCCCCCCTTCCCTGCTTCTCTCCCACCCTTTTTTCCCCTTAAAGGCTTTGCACATTTTTGTATTTCTATTTTTCACCGAGGTACTGTGGAATGAGGGCTCCTTGGAGATTTAAGAGGTGCTTTCTGGCCAATAGGGATAGAGCCCACCTTGCTAACCTGGCCCAAGCCTTTACAAAGCAACCCACCAAAAATGCATGTGAAAAGAAGGTGAAGATTTACCTGAGGGCTTTATGCTAAACCCACTGGGTTTTATATCCTTCACCCATCTCCAGGATTCCCTGGGTTTTAAAACTCTTTAACATTTCCCACCTTCCTCCCCTCCCCACTGCAGATTGGCTTCTTTGGGAAGCTTCAAAGGTTTGCACGGGTCCTTTGAAGATCAAATCGCTCCCATTACAATGCTTAAAAAAAAAAAAAAAAGAGAGAGAAGGAAAAGATACCTGGAGTAGTTAAATGTGTTAGCTAATAGCTACCTGTGCTGTGTCCTTTCCAAATTGCTTCCGAGCAGGAGGGTGATCAGAGCTGAGCAGGTACAGCTGGAGGTATCCCTGGCTGACACTGTGCTGTGGGAAGTGTGTGTGGGGCTTGTGTCCTCGGTAACTGTGGGAGTGGGAAGGGAGAAGAGCAGGGTAAGAGTGCATGATGCATTTGCTGCATTGTGTTTTTTTTTTTTTTCCCCTTAGTGATTGAGGCTTTCTAACTCCAAAAGGGGCAGCTTAGCAGAAACCAGTAAAAACTGGAGGGGAAGGCTTGCCAAAAGCCTTGGCTCCCTGAAGAGTGCAGGTGGACAAAGGAGATGGGAGCTGCAGGGGGAGGAGAGCGTGGCCCTGAGTGTCTCTCTGAAACAAAAACAAAAAAATCCAGCCCTTAAACTCCTGTGCCAGCAGGGCTTTTCCATTCCTCTATCCCACCGGGTGCTGGCACATGAGAGTGAGTCACAGCGTTCCCTCTGCTGGCAAAGGGTCTTTGGGTGACCACTCCTCCCCATCTGGGTGCTGTGGGGACCCCACAGCCTCCTGCCACCTCAGGAGGCAGCAATGAGTGCTTTCTATGAGGATCTGGGTGCTTGCTATGGATACTAATTGTCCTTGATGTGGCAGGGCTCTGCATGTGTGCTCATGGGGAATGCACAATGGGAGTCACCCTACTCCCAAGGAGCCCAGGTAGGGTGCAGGGGGGTCCGGGTTATTGCTGGTGTGTTTCTGGAGGCCCCCTCGGCCCGGAGCTGACACTCTCATTCCTGCCTTTAGAAGGGAAATGTGTGGCCCGGGGCATCGGCGACCTGCTGCCTTCCTTTGATGCCTGCATATCAGACATAGCCATGCCAAAGAAAGAATTTCATTTTGAAGTGGCATCAGCTAAAGGGCCTGCCTGACAGGGCAATTACACACATCTCCCACCATCTGCCCCCTGCCACCGATAACCCTGGCTGCTGCAGGGCCACTGGAGATGAATGGACAGATGGGGAGAGGGGGTCTGTGGGCCGTGCGGCAGGCACTGCGGGAGGGTGGCTGGAAGAAAGTACAAATCCCTGTGCTTTCCTTAAAACAACAACAAAACGTCGAAGACAGAGACTTCTCCCAGGTTTTCTTCTCTGTTCCTTGGTGTATGGCAGAGGTTGAAGGCCACTGGGAGGATAAAGCTGAGCAGCATGTGCACCAACGCCTCCTGGATTTAGGTCATTCTCCTAGAAGCCTCCAGCCGCTTTGCTGCGTTCCTGCTGCTTTATGGATCTGTTTATTTTGGTGCTTAGTTTTGCATCGTGTTGAAATGCTGAAATCAAAGCCCTGCAGAGGCACTTGCTTTTCCCTAGGTGCTGCTGAGGGCAGAGGTGGTCCTGGTGCATCTGTGGCCTTTGGAAGATTTTTCTTTTTTTTTTTTTTTAATTTTTTTATTTTTCTTTTCCCCTTTGCTTTGGTTTTCCTGCCCTGCTGCTTGAACTGTGGGTTGGTGAGGTCCTACATGGGGTATTCTGTTCAGAAATCACAGGGAAAAAAAACCCCAGCACTGTTTTAAAGAAAAAAATCAAAGTTATTGAATTTTGTAAAATTTTCAGTGTCTAAACTGTGGGTGTAAACCAGCTGACATAAAGAGAGGTATGTTAGAAGGCCTTTTCCAATCTAAACTATTCTGTGAGTCTATATTAATGGCTGTACTAGGCCATCTACTCGGTGGAGCACTTCTAAACTGTCACTTTTAGCACAGGGGCTGAGGGTTTCCCTCCCTGTGTGTTTACATCCCTCTGTTGGGTGCTGGTGACACCCTGCTGTATGACCTCCTGTGATCAGAGGCGTTTGGCAAAACTTTCAACCCAGGGAACCGTTTAAAGATAGGAAAAGATGCCAAAATTGTCAGAGATACCAGAGCTGGGTCTCTTTCTGATAACCACTGGTGTTTTTTTTTTTTTAACCCACCGCTTCAATTTGCTCTGGGTTTGACTGCTCTCAGAACTTTCTTCACCACCTTGGCAAGAGGGCGAAGCATTCCATGCAGTGTTTCTGACTCTCGTCTTGTGCATTTGTTGCAGCAGTTGTGTGGTTTGGAATCGGAGTGGTGGCCAGTCCTGTTCATCTGCTGCTTGCCATAGGAACATCAGCTTGGCTTCTTGCTGGTTTATCTCAATCAGAAACTACCAGAAGAGAAGAGCTGGAGTGGTGGGTTAGTCTCATTTTAGTTTTGCATTTAGTTTTGCTTAAATGATGACAAATATGCTTGCTTTCTAAGTGCAACACGAGTTCTACGACCATGGAACGTGTTACTTGAAATGTCACTAATTTTAGAGCCAGCACTGTCAGTGGCAACTGGCACTGCAATGCTTGGAAGGTCTGAGGTAAGACATATCAATTTAGTTCCCCCTTTTTTTGATCCAAGCTGCGAGTGGAAGGAGAAGGGGATGAAGGTGGGTGTGCAACCACTTTCCAACCATCCTCTTGGCAGCTGTGGCCCACAGCCCAGTATCCCAAGGAGCATAAGGTTTGCAGTAGATGCCCTGCAGATCACCATGATGGAAGTCTGTCCTTGTGCCTACTGCAGAAAGGCTGTGGCTTTGGATAATTAAAAAGTCCTGTCATGCTACATCCTGACTTATGGATGGAGGAAATGAAGAGAATATCTCAGCAAGGTTTAGCAGTCCTCTGAGGCTCCAACTGTTCACAGTGCCTGTCAGCAAGGGCCAGTGGACATTGTGTAAAAATGTTCTGTGAGGTGTGCTGTAAAACAGGGTCCCAGGCTCTGCCATGTGTCAGGAGCTCCCGCCAGAGAGCTGTGGTTACCTTGATCCATCCCCAGGTCCTTCTTCTCTTGGCTTGTAGGATCTCAAGAGCCTTCTAGAAGATCTTTCTTCTCCCAGGCAGCAATTCCCTCCCAAGTCAAAGCTCACAGCATCGTGACTACTGTCACTACTGTCAGCTACTGTCCTGGAGGTGCTGGAGTTGAGGAGTGCTGCTCAGACAGCTGAGCTTTGCTTGCAGCCGCAGGGGCCGAGGCTTTGCAAATTAGTTTCTAAAAATGCAGGTTGGTTTGGAAGAGCAGCACAGAGGTTTGCACATTGCTATTCCTGGGCTGAACACAGAGGCTTTGCTACAGAGCCAGCAAAGGAAGATGGAGGCCCTTCTTGTGTTGACTGCAGTGCTTGGACACCTCTGGCAAACTTCTCACCTATTACTATAATGATTAGTGCAGTCAAACTGTGACAGGTTGAAAAAGTGTTGAATCTTAGCATCAGAAGGTGCTTTGTTCTCTTTATTCTGGGATTTCATAGCATGATAGCACATCTGAGGGTTCTCCACTATGCATAGTCCCTACCTGAAATACCAGGACCTAAACAGATATGAGGAGATATTACTGCCCTTAAACAGATAAGGACCTTGGGCACAGTTATGTGTGGAGAGCAAGAAGAAGCAGGAGCAGTGTCCAACTACCTCAATCCCTGTTCTGTGATGTAAATGCAAAACTCTTCTCTGGTTTTGCGTCTGTCCTCCTAAATATCCACTACAACCTCGAGCCAGTACTGGATTCCTGCATAATATCATGCCAGAGGAGGCTACAACACCTGTGTCATGGTTGAGGCAGGCATGACAATGACAAGAAGCATCAGAAATGATCCAGACACTGAGTATTTCCTTCCCTTCGTGGATCCTGTGTTCTGCTTTGGAAGGGTAGATTATGGTCACTATGTAATTTTCACCTGGCTGCAAAAAGAAGCAGCTCAGGCTCACTCCTTATTTGGCAGCAGAGCATCTTTTTAGATACAAGTAGCAAAGGGAAAAATTGATCAAGCAGTGTGTGCACCTTAGCAGAGCCCAAGGAGGGATGAGGCCGTGGGGAGCTCTGTCTCTCTTGGGTCAGCCGTGCAGCAGATGAGCACATGTGCTAGGACTTTGATTCTGCACAACATATCCAACATTCACCTGGACTTAGAGACTGGTGCTGTTTTTCACACTGTCAGCATTTCTTGCTCATCATCTCCTGCCTGTGCCTAGATCACAGGATGTCAGGGGTCGGAAGAGACCCAAAGAGATCATCCAACCCAACCCCCCTGCCAGAGCAGGTCCATACAGTCTAGCTCAGGTCACACAGGAACACACCAGACAGGTCTTGAAAGTCTCCAAGAGAAGGAGACTCCACAACCTCTCTGGACAGCCTATTCCCAGTGCTCTGGGACCCTTACAGGAAAGAAGTTCTCCCTTGTGTTGAGCTGGAACCTCCTGTGCTGCAGCTTCCATCCATTGCTCCTTGTCCTATCCCAGGGAGCAAGTGAACAGAGCCTGTCCCCCCTCTCCTGACCCCCAGATAGTTATAAACATTTCTTACATCCCCTCTCAGTCTTCTCCAGACTAAGCAACCCCAGGTCCCTCAGCCTCTCCTCACCAGGCAGTGTTCCAGTCCCCTCATCATCCTCGTAGCCCTCCACTGGACTCTCCAGCAGATCCTTGTGCCTCTGAAACTGGGGAGCCCAAAACCGTCTTTTAGACTAGCTCTGTGGAGGACACAGCCCCATCAACCTCTTGCATCCTTCCAGGCCTTGGGTTTGGCTTTGTGAAGAGCTGCTCAGAGGCCATCTGCTGAGCAATGGCAGCAAAGTTGAGGGGAAAACCTCTTGCATCTCTGTCCGCCAAAGGCATTACCCTCAGCCCTGGCGATGTGCTTTGAGGGCAGACTACAAGGACTGCCCAGCTTTTTTGCAGAAGCAAAAGCCATCACCAGTAGGATTTCACCCTGGAAAGGACCTGTGTTGAGCTGCCTCTTCCATAACACCAGAGTGCCAAGGAAAGCTTTATTCAAATCCAGCCTTATGCTCTGGGTCTCTTTGTACATTATACAGGTGTGGGTGAATCTCAACATGTTCACCTGCCTTTGGTACTCTGGAGCTGACTGGTTGTATTTACCTCACCAGCGCTCTTTTCATTCAGGTGCTGGCACATGATGTGTTTATAAATGCAGATTTTTTTCCTTTCCACTCTTGGTCTGATTCATCCTTTTCCTGGAGGTGGCAGATGTGCAGGTCCATTGAGATCGTGCAGTTCCCAGAGGAGGAGTTGGCTTCCAGCTCTAGCAGGCTGAAGATGGAAAATGTTGATGTTACTCTACATTCACAAAAAAATTCCCTCTATGTGCTAATTCTCTCCAAAGGTCCATCTAGAACTGTCAGAGAGGGCAGGGACATAGCAAGCCTGTAATGATATTTTCTGGAGTACCCACCAGCCTCCAGCCACTTACAGGTCCTATTTTTTGGGGATCAGCATTATCCTGTGCTAGTGATCCCCACACCTTTCTTATCCATACCCTTTGAACTGTCTCCTTATACCTGCTTTGAAACCATCACCTGGAAGTTCATAGTTGTGCCCCATGGTTCTTGTATGTTTGGACACAGCCTCTGCTTCCTGTTTCTGTTCCCTGCACCCAAGACTGCATCTCCTCTGCTTTGCCAAATCGCTTGCTCTTGTCCTCTGCTGTGCCCTCACTGGGCTGAAAACATTTGCATGGCTTTGCTCTGGTGGAATTTGGTCCTTGCTGGTGTGCACTGTTCTCAGTGTGGTTTTCAGTGATGCCACCTCCAGCAGTTTGGGCAACAGTGGTAGAGGGTGGAGACCACTGCTAAGATCCCTGAGAAAATTCATGGCATTTCAGAATGATTTGGGTTGGAATGGACAAGTTCTCTAAGTTCTTCTACTCCAACCCTCCTGCAGACAGCTGGGACATCTGCAATGACAGCAGATTGCTCAGAGCCCTGTCCAACCTAACGTGGAATGTTTCAGGGGTAGGGCATCTACCACCTCTCAGGACAGCCTGAGTCAATGCAAGGCTGGGCTGGGGTCCCACAAACTCTCCACTCCAGGCTTGCTGTTTGTGCTGCTTGCATGTGGAGCTGCTGCTGGGTGGGTTCAGTCTGGAGCAGAACCTTCCACACCACCCTCAGATAACTGCCTTTATGTTGCATTTGTGGGAGGGATTTGAAACTCTTCTGAGCTCCTGCTTGTTTTGTCTCTGCCCTTTCTTGGTTAGACAATATCACACCTTGTGAACGTGTTTATTATGAGGACCTATTCCTCTCGTGCTTGAATGGAGGCTTCTTGTCACTGAAAACAGAAAACTCAGCTTGGTCTGGAGTCCCACAGGCAAAGAGCAAGTGCTTTTCCAACTAACCCACCTGTTCCTCACCTCCCTTTCCTTCAGTCATATGGAATTATATGTTGTGAAGTAATTGCTGCAACTGTTTGGAACTAGATGGTCTTCAAGATCCCTTCTGATTCAACCCAGTCTGTGATGATTCTATGGAAGATGGTAGGAATTTTGTATTGCTTTTCCTGGCTCTACTTGGTTTGTTCTGTAATGCACACTGAAATTGGTGAAATCCTTCATGTCATAGAATCACAGAATGTCAGGGGCTGGAAGGGACCTCCAAAGCTCATCCAGTCCAACCCTCCTGCCAGAGCAGCATCTCCTATATCAGATCACACAGGAACACATCGAGGTGAGTTTGGAATATCTTCAGAGAGGGAGACTCCACAACCCCCCTGGGCAGCCTGTGCCAGGCTTCTGTCACCCTCACTCTGAAAAAATCCTCCTCATGTTTACATGAAACTTCCTATGCCTCAGCTTCCACCCATTGCCCCTTGTCCTGTCATTGGGCATCACCCAGCAGAGCCTGGCTCCAGCCTCCTGGCACTCACCCTGCACATATTTATAACCATTGATGAGGTCACCTCTCAGTGTCCTCCAAGCAGCACAGCCCCAGCTCCCTCAGGCTCTCCTCATCAGAGAGATGTTCCATTCCCTTCAGCATCTTTGTGGCTCTGTGCTGGACTTTCTCAAGTAGTTCTATGTCCCTCTTGAACTGGGGGACCCAGAACTGGGCACAATACTTCAGATGTGGCCTCACCAGGGCAGACTAGAGGGGCAGGACAACCTCTCTCCACCTACTAGCCACAACCCTTCTAATCCACCCCAGAATGTGGTTACTCCTCCTGGCCATGAGAGCACATTGCTGGCTCATGATCAGGATTAGCTAAAACATGCTACATCAATTGACAAAGACAGGCAACAGTAGGACATGGGCAGTGGTTTTAAACTAGATAAGGATAGACTGAGATTGGACATGAGGAAAAAGTTTTTTTACTGTGAAGGTGGTGGAACACTGGAACACGTTGCCCAGGGAGGTGGTGGAGGCCCCATCCCTGGAGACATTCAAGGTCAGGCTATATGGGGCTCTGAGCAGCCTGATATAGTTGGGGATGTCCCTGGGCCCTACAGGGGGGGACTGGACTACATGGCCTTTAAAAGTCCCACCTAACCCGAGGTGTTCTATGGTTAAGCACCCTGCTGGGGGGTGTCCTGACAGGGCTGGAGTGTATGAAGGGATTCCCGCTTCTGCTTGCCAAGCTGGGGTCAGCTGCCACCCAGGAACATGCTGGGTGGTGCATCATATTAGGGAATTAAATCAATAGAATGGTTTTCTGGAATCAGAACACCAAACTAGTTAAGGGTTGGAAGGGACTGCTGGAGATCCTCTAGTCCGACCTCCCTGCTAAAGCAGGGTCATGCACAGCAGCTTGCCCAGGATCACAATGTCCACGTGGGTTTGGAATCTCTCTAGAGAAGGAAACACCACAGCCTCTGTGGGCAGCCTGCTTCAGCACTCCAGCACCCTCACAGCAAAGACATTTTCCCTTATGCTCTAGATGGAACCTCCTGGATTCCCACCTGTGCCCATTGCCCCTTGACCTGTCACTGGACACCACTGAAAAGAACCTGGCCCTGTCCTCTTACCCCCCTGCATTAACTCTTGATCAGCACTGATTAGATCCCCTCTAAGGCTGTTCCTCTCCAGTCTAAGCAGCCCCAGGCCTGCCAGCCTTTCCTTGTATGGGGGTTACCACACCAAGCAGTTATCTCCAAAGGAGAAGGAACTAGGCACTCAATGCTCCCATGGACTTTCTTCCCTGTCTTTTGGAGTTTCCTTTTAAACCACTTTCCATCTGGAGTCTGTCGGGGCGCCTGGGTACAATACTCTGTGTGCTTATAATATGCTCCTCAAGTGTCCAGCTCCTCTGCATGCAGAGAGCTCTTCCTGCTCTTCAGTGAGCTGACAGAGTTGGGCTGGGTAGAAGCTTGTCCCTTTGCTGAGTGTCCACAGAGCTGCTGGGTCCTGAAGAGCACAGCCACGCAGCACCTACTGTGCACAAGGCCAGCAGCAGCTTTCAGATTGATAGTAGTGGTGGACTTGCTGCCTTCAGTCTGAGGGACCTGTGAAGAGATTCTGCAGCTGTCTCAATGGGGTAAGGGATGAGCAAAGGTAAAATGCTTCTCAGGACTGGTTAAAGCTCTTTGGGGAATTGGGGGGTGTGTGTGTGAAAGGCTGAAGCTGTGGGTTGGGTGGAGACATCATGGACCCATCAATGCTGCGCTGGCAGTTGACAGATGGATTTTACTGGCTCGTGTGGTTGGGCTCTGGGGGCTGTGCCTTGGATCTGCTGTGGGGGAAATGAACCCATGCTGCTAGCTTGGCCTTGGAGAAGAGTTTCCTGCTGTTGGGTTACATTAAAAAGGAAAATTTGGACTCTGAGCTCTTATTCCAGCTTCAATTCTCATGGACCCAAAAGCCAACCTGAGTGCCACTTGCCTGCAGTGGTGAGATGGAGGTTGCTTCTTGCTTGGACATCAAAGTAAAAGAGCTGCAATCCAGCCTGGTGTGGTGCTCCTGTTCTTCATCACAGAAACCCTTATCCAAGAGCCTTCAAGTCATGAATGTGTCTGGAAGAGGACTCAAGCAAGCCATCCTGTGGAACACATTGATCCTTCCCACTTCCAGACGTGGTGCATCAGAAATAGGTATTTTAAGGTGTTGGTTGGGGAGATTTAACAGATGCAGCTTGAGTGGCTGCTATTTATTTTGGTGTTTAAAAACCTTAAAAATAACCACCAGTGTTCCTTGAAAGACAGTCTGTAGAGCTGGATAGTTCCCCAATAAGAGGCAGTCCTCAAGGATCATTTACAAAGGTAGTATTTTTAATTTGATTAACCAGTGGCAGCACTGAGAGGGACCCACATATGCCTCAAGGAGCAGGATACAATTTGGGAGCAAATTGTGATGGTTCAAGCAAAAAAGTGTAGTGAGAAAGGTTGAATGGTGAGCTGAGCAGTTCTTCTTACTTTGGCTGTGGCAGAAGGCAAAGACCTGGGGTCTGTGCTGAGCAAAAATCAACCCAAGAGTCCAACCAGCCCAGGTTCTGTCACTTAAAGTGAGGATTTTCCCCTAGAGCTGCCAAAGTTGAGGCTAAAATACTGAGTGGGACTCTGATCCCTGCACTCAGGATAAATAGTTTCAGACCTCTCTGTGCTTTTTTGGTTATCAAATGATCTTAGAGAAGAGCCTGGTGTTGCTCTGCCAGGAAAACTGGAGGCCGAAAGGGAATTATGTGTGTGTGTGTCTGTGTCTTGGGGGTAAATCCTAGGGGAAGGGGAATTCCAGTGAGAGGGGAGGGCTGCTTGTCTCTCAATAGGGACATCTGGAGAACTGTGGGGAAAAAAAAATCCAGTTACTGGAAGTGAGAGTCCCAGCCCATCTGGGATATGAAGGACAAAACTCTGTCCTTGCTTGGAGGTGACTGCTCTTTAACACTAGTGAAGTACACTGTGGTACTCAGGACAGCAGCAAATAGGCTGGAAGGTCCCTGCAGGCTTGGACAGAATATGTCAGGTGAACATCTTGTGAAGAACCCCTAAGGAAGGACCTGTATTTCCAGGTATCACCACAGATCTCACCAGCTGTGGTCAAATGAGGAGCAGCCATGCTACTACTGCCAGAGCAGGAGAGAGTGGAGGAACCTCAGGAAAAAAATTATTTCTCATTGTCAGAATCTCAGCTTGGAAGGGACTTCTGGACATCAGTTAGTCCAACAAACAGGTTCACCTAGAGCAGCAAGTTCACATAGTTTCGCCTTCCAGTATGTGAAGGGAGCATACAAGAAAGTTGGGAAGGACTTTGTTACAAGGGCTTGTTCTGATAGGACAAGAGGGAATGGATGGAAGCTGGAAGAGGGGAGATTTAGACTGGAAATTCTTTAGCGTGAGGGTGCTGAGACACTGGCACAGGTTGCCCAGGGAGGCTGTGGATGGCCTCTCTCTGGAGTTGTTCAAGGTCAGGCTGGACAAGATCTTGTGCAACCTTGGTCTAGTGGGAGGGGTCCCTGCCCATGGCAGGACAGTTGGGACTAGGTGATCTTCAAGGTCATAGAATCATAGAATGGCAAGGCTGCAAGGGAACTAAAAGATCATCCAGTTCCAACCCCCTGCCATAGGCAGGGACACCTCCCACTAGTACAGGTCACTCAAGGCCTCCTCCAACCTGGCCTTGAACACCTCCAGGGAGGGAGCAGCCACAACCTCCCTGGGCAGCTTGTGCCAGTGTCTCACCACCCTCACTGCAAACAACTTTCTCCTAACATCCAGTTTCAATCTCCCCTCTGCCAGTTCAAACCCATTGCTCCTTGTCCTGTCATTACAAGACCTTGTCAATAGTCCCTCCCCAGCCTTCCTGTAGGCTCCCTTCAGATACTGGGAGGCTACTATAAGGTCTCCTTGAAGCTTTCTCTTCTCCAGGCTGCAGAGCCCCAACTCTCTCAGTCTGTCCTCATAGCAGAGCTGCTGCAGCCCTCTGAGCATCTTTGTGACCCTCCTCTGGACCCGCTCCAACACTTCAATGTTGTTCCTGTGCTGGAAGGTCCCTTCCAACCCAACCCATTCCATGATTCTTTGATAAAACATGCTGATAGAAACACTCTTTGCTGTACTGGTGGGTTGTATGGGTGCATGTGAAGGGCCAGTTGCTGTCCCCAGCTAAAAACATTTGGAGGTGACTCATGGAGGGAAAAAGAGGGTTGGGAGCCCTGCTGCAGCTCCCCTGGGTGCTGGGAACAGCTAGCACTACATGGCATGCTTCACAAATGGCTTTTGCTACAGGTTGCATAACGGCTTAGAGCAGTTTGTGTGGCCTTGGGGCATCACAGCTGCTGGACGAGGGCTGGATTTCCTTCCCACCTCTGTCTGGGTGGTCCATGGTGGGTTAGTAAATGGCTTTGTGCCTCAGTTTCCCCAGCATGGGTCAGGGACACACTCACCCTGCTGACAGGAATGGAGATGAATAACATCTCATGAGCAACTGTTTTATTGCTTCCCATTAAGTTGATGACTGTTAATGAGGAGAATGAAATCTGCTGCCCTGTTGCCATTAGACAAATATGTGCTCCATCTCCATCCAAAAACCCCACTGTAAATAACTGTGGAGGAGTGGAATAAACACCATCATTCCTGGGGCAGGGCTGAGCAGCAGGAATGAGCAAACACAGGTGTGGGAGCTTTGTAAGCTTTAGGGAAGATCTGGGCTATTTGGGAATCAAATCTGGATTTGGTTAGGAGCATCTTCTGCAGGGAAAAAAACAAAACCCAAAACCACAATAATCCAAAACCACCAAGGAAAGACCTCACAAACGGGGTGGTGAAGGATGTCTGCAGCTGCAGCCTGGTTGTGACATCTGGGGCTGGGGTGTTGGCAGAATCTTAATAATGTACAGCAGACAACTGGGGTGCAAGGATGTTTGTCTTGTTCCCATGTTCACCATTTTGCCACTTGGCATCCCCAGTCCCTTTGTGCATTATAGAATCACAGAAATGGTTCAGTTTGAAAAGACCTCTAAGAGTCCAACTGTCACCCTAAGACCACCAACATCATTAAACCACAGCCCCAAGTGCCATGTCCACACAGTTCTTGAACACCTCCAGGGACCGTGACTCTACTGCCTCCCAGGGCAGCCCGTTCCAATGCCTGACCATGCTTTCAGTAAAGAAAATTTTTCTAATATCCAACCTAAACCTCCCCTGGCACAATTTCAGGCCATTTCCAAAGCCCTGTGTGTGAAGAAAGCCTTCTGCAGCAGGTCAGCCTCTCTTGGATTGGTGTCGTTCAGCGTGTAATTGGGGCTAAGCCATGGACTTTATGTGGCAGGCTTCTCTTTCTGCCTCTCCCCTTTCCCTTTTGAAGGTGAAGGTTTTATGTGACTGAAACGTGTTAATGCTCCCATAAAAGTAAGTGAAACACATACGGAGCTTTTCTTTTTTTGGGCGCAGATGTGATTGGTTTGGGTCTGATCCAGGTGCAGGGAGAGTGATGATTAGCAGTGCTGAAGAGAAGGGCAGGGAAGTGTTTTTGGTAGGAACGTGTCTTTTGTGGAAAAAAATGTGATATCTGGAAGAGCCAACTCTGTACCTGTGCTGTGAGCACCAGTTCCTGACTCTTCCTCCACCAGTTCCTTCCTCCGGTCCCCCAGCAGGCTTGTCCCCACTGCAGAGCTGACTTTTCCAAAGGACCCTTGGTACCAAGCTCAGCCAATCCAGCAATTAAGGCTACCCAAATCAGATTGCAGGAACAGATTGCCCAGGGAGGTTGTGGCTGCTCCCTCCCTGGAGGGGTTCAAGGCCAGGTTGGAGAAGGCTTTGAGTGACCTGTACTAGTGGGAGGTGTCCCTGCCTATAGCAGGGGGTTGGAACTAGATGATCCTTGAGGTCCCTTCCAACCTTACCATTCTATGATTCTATGTCCTCAGTGTGGTGGATGCAGAGATGGGACAGTTGGCCTGGTGTTGGCTCTGATGAGCTGTGTTTTGTCTCTGTTGCCTGACAATGCAGAGGCCAACAGGATGTTTTGCACAGAGCCCGTGGCCTCCTGCACACATCCGCTGCTGATGGTTTCTTATCTTGTTCTGAACAACTCATTTCAGACTCAGCAAAACCAGGATCCTGACCTTGTTCCTACATGATGACACAGGACTCCTCCCTTTGCTCCCTGGCAAAGGCACAGCAAAGCAAAGTGGTGCAGGAATCTGCCACAAAAATGGTCCCAAATCTTTCTCCCTTCCCACGTGGAGCAGCCACCATTTGGTGGACAGATCAGTCAGAAAAGGCTGGTGGGACTTTATCATGCTGCATGTTCCCTGAGGCATGTGCTAGGAGCTTGTGCTGAGAAGCAATTCCAAGTGATGAGGCTTCTTCCTGGCTTTGAAGTCCACCACCCCTGTGGCATGCACAGAAGAGGGAGGCCAAGGAGATAATGTCCCACAGGCTGACTGCTCTCTGCAGCCATCAGCTGGGCTGACTACACTTTGTGCCTGTGGTCTTGGGTTGCATGGAAAAAGAAGTGCCCTTTGTGCAACCAAAATAATGATTATTTGATCATTATTTCTCCAACCTGGTATGAAGCCAACAGGAAAAGGCTCTGAGGTGACCTTATTGGGACGTTTCAGTATCTTAAGGGGGACTACAAAAAAGCTGGGGAGGGACTTTTTAGGATGTCAGGGAGTGATAGGACTGGGGGGAATGGAACCAAGCTAGAAATGGGGAGATTAAGGCTGGCTGTTAGGAAGAAGTTCTTCAGCATGAAGGTGGTGAGAGCCTGGAAGGGGTTGCCCAGGGAGGTGGTGGAAGCTTCATCCCTGGAGGTGTTTAAGGCCAGGCTGGATGAGGCTCTGGGCAGCCTGATGTAGTGTGAGGTGTCCCTGCCCATGGCAGGGGGGTTGAAACTAGATGATCCTTGTGGTCCCTCCAACCCTGACTGATTCCATGATTCTATGATTTGTGCTGAGATGAGGCAGCATTACCTACTGGAGGTTCCCTGTTGCTGCCCTAGATAGCCTTTGGGGTAAACCAGAATAATTTCAGTTGCAAGAGACCTCTAACAATCATCTAGTCCAACTGCCTGACCACTTTGAGGCTGGCCAGAAATTAAAACATGTTATTAAGGGCATTGTTCAAAGGCTTCTTAAGCACTGACAGACTTGGGGATTTCTCCCCATCTCCAGGAGGAGCAGAGCAGGCTCTTTGCAGCCCCAAAGCTCTTGGGCAAGTTGGTGGTCAGAACACAGGATTTCCTCAGCTCGTGGTGGGGTTTTGGGGACTGCAGTTAGGGCTCAAAATGCCATCCCATGGAGTGAATGGGACAGCTGTGTGCCTGGCATGCCCTGCAGTGCTTCCCATGCTCTTCTGAAACATGGCAGAAGCACGACAGTAACCCCAGGCTCGCTTGGAAAGCCTTCCCCTCGCAAGGCCTCTGTGTCCTCAGTGGTTTAGCTACTTGCTGAAGGATGGGCTGTTCTTGCAGACAGCTGTTTTTCAGGCGCTGCCCTGCTGGTCTTCACATGTCTCTTCCAAAGGAGGAACTTTGCTTGCTGATACTCCAAGTCTGAAACCTACTGTGGCAGAGCAGTGACCTCATCCTTTGTTGAGGAATGGTTCAACTCCAATGCTCTGTGTCCACACAGACGCGTGAGCTGTCTTCAGGACTGTGTGAAATGCATCCCTTGATATTTCGGCTTCCGAACTACCCGCCCTCCTGACAAGGGAGGTGTTGCCTCCCCAACAAGAAAGAATAGATGGCTCTGTGTCACCACAACCACACAAAGCTCTAGTGATGCCCGAGGCACCCAGCCAGGCTGTCCCATTTGCATCCCAGAGGTGGACACGTCTCCAGCAGCAGCTGCAGGGGTTTCCATCCGCAGCTCCTGCACCTGCAGATGAAAGGATGTGTCATCTCAGATCTGGAACGGCTTTGAAAATCCCCACTGTGGCTTTTGGGATCATGTAACACCTTGGCTCAGGTGATCCAAAGAGAGTGTGGCTGGGTGGGAGGAGATGAGGAGTCGCCCGGGGCGGCGGTAGGGCTGCTCTCCGCAGTGTGCACCTGCGTGTCTTGGCAAACCGGGACCTGCGGCCTGGCAGAGCTTTCTGCTGAATATTTTGGCTGGGTCTGTGAACTTGTGCGGCTTTTGTGGCACGGAAACTGCCTATAATTTATTTTGAATGCAGCCCCATATATTATGTTGACAGCTCCAGAACATTATAAGGTCATTTAGTCCTTTCTCCCTAAACTCAGTCTCCACCCGCAGGGTCTAATGATCGGTAGATGGGTCCTGCATTAAGCCCACAATTAAGGAAAGACATCCCCAAGCCAAGACACACAGCACCCCTCTCCTCCACCCTTAATCTCTGACAACTTTAAACTCCAGATCTGTCTGACCAGCTCTTCCACCCGGTGGCTTGAAACTGTGAAGGCAGTGATGGAGTGTGGGCAGACTGCAGCTTGAGGTCCCAAGCATTCCAAATCGGGACAAATGTGCAACCAAGGTTGCCCGGCTCATAGAATGCTGGAATGATGGAATGCCAGAATGACAGAATCATAGAGTGATAGAATTATAGAATCATAGCATGTCAGGTGCTGGAAGCTCATCTGGTCCAGCCCCCCCTGCCATGGCAGCATCACCCAGAGCAGATCACACTGGAACACATCCAGACAGTTCTTGAATATCTCCAAAGAGGGAGACTCCACAACCTCATGATGAGGTTGGGTGCAAGCTGAGGAAGTTGCGTTTAGAGATGAAATGGAGGAGGAGCAGAGAGCCTGGGTCAATTTAGCTGGCTCATTACCTCTTTTCACCTTGTGCTAGGAGGAATAACCATCTGGTACTTCCCTTGTCCTGATGTCCAAAGGTGCTCTTAGGTGTCTGCAAATCCAGAGAAGAGGTTATTAGTCTTGCAGCAGCCTCAGGATGTCTCAGGAATCCAACAGAGATCCAACTTTTTCTCTGCAAGCCATCTTGAATACATCTGGGGAGATGATATTTTTTTCCCCAAAACCAAAAAGTGCTTCAGTGGTGTACAATCAGTACAAACCACCAAAGCCAATGGCACTGCAGTGACTTCCATCTGCTGAGGAAATGGTTTAAAATCTTTTCTTTGAGTCAACACCTTGCTAGCTTGTAGAAGAAAACTCTGTATCTCTTGCACATCGCCCTGAGGTTTCCATTCTCCAACTTGTGCTGATTGGAGACATCTCAGCCACTTTGCATCTTAGCAGTTTCCTAAGGAAGCATAGAATGGCTTGGGGTAAAAGTTGTCTTAAAGATGCTTATAGGAAATTTCCTATGTGTCTAAGCAAGGAGAAATCCCAGGTGTATGGCAGGGATCTCATGGCTAGCCCTGTATTTGGCATGGATGGCCTTATACTACTTTGGAACTTCTCCTTGAAGGATCTGTACTGAGCTTTGAGGTCCCTTTCACAAGAAGGACATTGAAGTGCCAGAGCAGGTCTAATGAAAGGCAAGAAAACTGGTGAAAAGCCTGGAGCACAAGTCTTGTGAGGAGCAGCTGAGGGAATGGGCATTGTTTAGCCTGGAGAAAAGGAGGCTGAGAGGCTGGCTCTCTACATCTGCCTGAAAGGAGATTGGAGCCAGGTGAGGATTGGTTTCTTCTCCCAAGAGGAAAGAGCCTCAAGTTGCCCCAGGAAATACTTGAGTTGGACATCAGGAAGAATTCCTTCCCAAAAAGGTTGCCAAGCCCTGGGACAGGCTGCCCAGGGAAGTGGTGGAGGCCCCACCTCTAGAGATATTTCAGAGCTGTCTAGATGTGGTGCTGAGGGACATGGCAGTGTTAGGCTTGCAGCTGGACGCACTGATCTTAAAGGTCTCTCTTAATCTGAGTTATTGTGTGATCTCCCCAGAGGACTGAGCCATGGCCAAGCTCTGAGCATCCCAATGGGTGTCCACCTCCCATCCCACACCTTGGCCCCGCTGCCCTCCCTGTGCTTTGTTTTCTTGCCCTTCTGAAGAACCAGCTGCAGGTTGTGCTTTTCCTCCATCAACATCGCTGCTTTTATCTGCACTGGTAGCAGCGATCCCCACCAAGCAGGATTTATTTACATTGTAGGGTAAGTGGGAGGCTGTAATTGGGATGGGATTTGAAGAGGTCAGAAGGAGCCTGTGCAGGAAAACTCTAAATGAGGGAGGGCTGGGAGTTCGCTGAAGTCCTTCTGTGCAGATCGTTCCAGCTTCCACTCAGTGCCATTAGCTGGGGGCAGCTCTGCTGGCCGTGGCTGTGTGTGTGTATACATTAGAGGGGGCTTTTAAACAGACCCTCAGTAATGAGCTGTTAATGTTTTCTAAGAGGGCTTTCAACCCCGTGCTCCGATTTCCTTTGGCTGAGCAGTGCGATTAAGGAGTTGGATCCCTCGGTCCCCGTACAAGAGTGTAGGTCTCTGTTAAGGTCTGCCTGGGCCAGCAATGTGCCCTTGTGGCCCAGAGAGCCAATGGCACCCTGGGGTGCATCTGGAAAAGTGCTGCCAGCAGGTCTAAGGAGGTTCTTCTCCCCCTCTGCCCTATGAGACCACACCTGGAATACTGCATCCAGTTTTGGGCTCCCCAGTTCAAGAGAGACAGGGACCTGCTGGAAGGAGTCCAGCAGAGAGCCACGAGGTTGACTGGGGGACTTGAGCATCTCCCCAACAAAGAGACACTGAGAAACTGTTCAGTCTGGAGAAGAGAAGACTGAGAGGAGATCTGATCAATGTATACAAATATCTCAGGAGTGGGTGCACGTGGCTGTGGCCAATCTCTGCAGTGGTCAGCAGCAACAAGACAAGGAGTAACAACTACAAATTGGAACATAGAAGGTTTCACCTTGACATGAGGAGAAACTTCTTTACAGTGAGGGTGAGAGAGCACTGGAGCAGGCTGCCCAGAGAGGTTGTGGAGTCTCCTCTGGAGACTTTCAAAAGCCACCAGGATGCATTCCTGTGTGAACTACCCTAGGGGATCCTGCCTTGGCAGGGGGCTTGGACTCAATGATCTCTGGAGGTCCCTTCCGACCTCTAAAGTTCTGTGATTCCATACCCTGGATCTCTGCTCAGTCTCAGCTCCCCCATGTTGTGTTCCTACTTGTCTCAATTGCCTCCAGCACTGTGGGTAAACCTTGGGACTTGGTAACCCATGAAAGGAGAAGGGGGATCTTTATGGGCTAAAGTTGTGCCAGGGGAAGCTTAGATGGGATGTCAGGAAACATTTCTTTCCTAAAGGAGTGGCACAGCATTGGAAAAGGCTGCCCAGGGAGGTGGTGGAGTCACCATCCCTGGCTTTGTTCAAGAAGATTGTAGATGTGGTGATCAGGGAATATTTTAGTGGTCATAGTAATTGAGTTACAGTTGGATTCAATGATCTTACAGGTTCTTTTCCAACCTTAATGATAACCATAGGATCTGGGAGCCCATGAGATGGGCATGGGAATCCTTTCAGGAGTCCATGACAGGGGTAGGGAGTTTCCTTGCTTGGAAGGGTACAGGGATCTCTTTGGGAGTCTGTGAGAGGGACAGGATAACTCGTTTAGGAGCACATGAGAAGGGCATAGGGATCTATTTGAGAGCCCATGAAAGGGACTGGGGGTTCCCTCCCCCCCCCTATAAGGGCACAAGGGTCCCTTCTGGAGCCCCTTAGATGGGTAAGGAAATCCCTTTAGCAGCCCACAAGAGGTGCAGAGGAGTCCCTTTGAGAGCCCATGAGAAGCACAGAAGAATCTTGGGATCCCATGAGAGGGGCAGAGGAATCCCTTGCAGACAGGGAGGAGGACAGCAGCCCCAGCTTCGTCTGCAGCAGGATTGGTGGAACAAGCACAGGGATTTGCCATGAAGAGGGCTTGGTGTGGCTGGTGTGAACACTGCTGGGAGGAAGGTGTAGGATGAAAATCTGAGGAATTGTCCTTCCAGGAAACCTGCTGAAATCCCAAGGTGAAAACTCAGGGCTTGCAGGCTCGGGTGTGCTGAGGAAAACAAGAGCTAAGTGGCTACACCCCTGCTCCTTCCACTCCCAGCTTGTCTCTGGGGTACCCTTGGGAGATCACTTGAAGAATCACAGCAGTGATAGAAGTGGTGATTGAGGAAACTGATGCAAACCTGCTGTCCCAAAAGGTTGTGTGGGAAGCAGATTTGGGAAGGATGCTCAGATAAGTGGAATTTTTGCTTTTGTGCCTTTCTTGAGCAACATCAGCAGACTGAAGGGTTTGCTGTTTATTTATTCAGCCACCACTACTGGATTACCCACGTAGGAAATCACAAAACCCACCTTGTTTTGAGGACAGGTGAGGTGGAAATAAAGGCTGCTGTTTAGGCTGTGGTATATTGGCTGTGCTGAACATCTTGAGTATTTTCACACGTCAGTGAAGTGAGCACAAACACATCCTGCAAACATCTGGCAGGGAGAATGCCACAGCTGGACTGAGCGATACCAACAATAACAGCAGCTTTGCTCTTGATGTGACAGAGTAGCCCCAAAGCTGCTCTGCTGTGGGCCAGGTAGCAGAGAGGACCCTGCACTGGGTCCTAGGATGAGTCTTGGCAGGAGGTAGATTTAGAAATGGCTTTAGGCAGCCCTGCAGGCTGTATTTCGTTGGTGTGAAGCAGCTGTAGTAAAGCTTGGGAGCTGGAGTGGACGGTGCTGCATGAAAACCATCTAGACAGCAACATGTCATCAGCATCTGTTCCCCCTGGGGAGGTTTGCATCCAACTGTTCTCCCAAACCAGCCCACCACGCAGCCTCCTCTCGCTGCAGAAATGTGCTCAGATGACTTAACTTAATGACTTAGCTGAGTTGAACAGTTTCCAGTAGTGCAGTAATGTGTTTGGAGAGGGAATAGCTTGCAAAAGGAAGCTGTTTGCCCATCTAACCCCAGCAACTTTCCATTGCTGATGGAGAGAAAGGAAAGTCTGAGTACCTCGTGCAGGGAGTGCAGGGTACCCATGACTTCATTCCACAGCACTTGGCAACAGGAGAGAAACCCAGTCCTTAGGCTCTTCCCACATCCTCTAACTATGGGGCAAACAGTACTGGGGAGCTGTGGGCAGTTGAGCTGCACTTGAAGTAAGGTGGCTCTGGAAAGCCTGAGGCATGGGTGTGCTTACCTGGCTGCTACTCAGTGATGCCAACAGGATTGGCCTCCAAGGGACAACAATGTGTCCTGGTGGCCAAGAGGGCCAGGGGGATCCTGGGGTGCATTAAGAAGAGTGTGTCTAGCAGATCAAGAGAGGTTCTCCTCCACCTCTACTCTGCCCTGGTGAGACCTCATCTTGAGTACTGCCTTCAATTTTGGGCTGTCCAGTTTATGAGGGACAGGGATCTGCTGGAGAAGGTCCAGTGGAGGGCTATGAGGATGATGAGGGGACTGGAGCACTGCCTGATGAGGAGAGGCTGAGGGACCTGTGGCTGCTTAGTCTGGAGAAGAGAAGACTGAGAGGGGATTTAATCAATGCTTGTGAATATCTGAGGGCTGGGGATCAGGGGACACACACAAAGTCTCTGCTCACTTGCTTCCTGGGATAGGACAAGGAGCAATGGATGGAAGCTGCAGCACAGGAGGTTCCAACTCAACACAAGGAGCAACTTCTTTGCTCGAAGGGTCCCAGAGCACTGGCACAGGCTGCCCAGAGAGGTTGTGGAGTCTCCTTCTCTGGAACTTTTCAAGAGCTGTCTGTATGCGTTCCTGTGTGACCTGAGCTAGATTGTCTGGTCCTGCTGTGGCAGGGGGGTTGGACTGGATGATCTCTTTGGGTGCCTTCCAACCTCTAACATTCTGTGAGCCTGTGATTTCTGCCTTTTCTCAAGGCTATCTGTATTCCCTGTCTCTCCTTGGTGGATTACAAATGGTAATGCTTGATAGGACAAGGGGTGATGAATTTAAACTAGAAGAGGGGAGATTGAAACTAGATAGAAAGGACAATTTTTTTACAGCGAGCATGGTGAAACACTGGCCCAGGTTGCCCTGAAAGATGGTAGTTGTCCCACCCTGGAGGTGGTTGAGGTAGTCTGGGGCTCTGAGCAACCCACTCTGGTTGCAGATGTCCCTGCTGACTCCAGTGGTGTTGGACTAGATGAGCTTTCAAGGTCTCTTTCACCCAACCCATCCTATGATTCTATGGTTAAGATAAGGACTAGATGGGCTGGTTCAGTAACCTGAGGCTGTGAAGGATGAAATCCTTTAAGATGTGAAAATATGTAACTACAAATACTGCTTCAGTCCCATGTAATTGCTGTGAGCTCCCTGGGACTGTGGTCAAGGATATTGTTTCACTTTTTGTTCCTGTGGGGCCCGAACCACCATTTAACACTTGCACTGTTTGTGATTGGCATTTTCTCCTGCAAAGGTAAAAAGAGATTTGGTCAGAGAAAATGGGTAAAAAAAACCTCTGTTTCTTTGTATTCTGAAATTCCAGAGACCCTGAGTTGTTCCAGTGCAAAATTAAATAGTTACTGCCATTTAAAAGTGTGGATCCTCACATAAAAGTTTCCCCAACCCTTTTCATTCTACATTTTTTGGTGATATTTTCCTTCTTTTAATTTTTGAAGATGGCATGATGTCCTTGGGGATGGAGGTGGTCAAGGCCAGGCTGCATGGGGCCTTGAGCAATCTGACCTGGGGGGTGTCCGTACCCATGCCAGGGGGTTGGAACTAGATGATCTTTAAGGTTCCTTCCAACCCAAACTATTCTGTGATTCTATGACTCTGTGATATTAGACTTGTCCAGTGGACTAAATTCTGACTCGTACTCAACTCCACCTGATGCTTTGAGCCTTTTTAGAAGCTGAGCAAGTGTGATGCTTCTGTGACAAGACTCCAAGTGAAAACCGACACATCAGCTGTTCTGTCTGGAATTTTCTTCAGACCAAAGCTTCATTACTACTTAATACACAAAGAAATGAAATAAGGAGACCTTTTAAATCTTTTTCCCCCCCCTTTGTCTTGCAATGGGATCTGCCTCCTACGAATTGCTGTTATCAGTTAATTATAGTTAAAAATAATAGCAACAGTTATTTGAATAATAACACTAGTAGTAAGAATATTAGTAATAGTGATAGCAATAATAGCAACAGCAACAATAGTAAGAATATTAGTAATAGTGATAACAATAATAGCAACAGCAACAACCACCCAGCTGGTAACACATCTCTTCATCTTTAAGCACTTCCACGTATAGGGATTCAACCACTTCCCTGGGGAGCCTGTTCCAGTGTTTGAGAACCCTTTCAGTGAGGAATTTTCTCCTAATCTTCAGTCTATAGCTCCCCTGGTGCAACTTAAGACCATTTTCTTTTGTTCTACCACATGATTCTAGGGAGAAGAGACCAACCCTCGCCTTGCCCCAGCCTTCTTTCAGGAGTTGCAGAGAGCCAGAAGGTCTTCCCTCAGCCTCCTTTTCTCGAGACTGAAGAACCTCAGATCCCTCAGCAGATGTGTTCCCTAGGTCTCATTCTGTTCTGCAATGGTGAGGAGTTTTAGCTAATTTCAGCCACCTCAGCATAATGCACCAAAGTCCCAGCGGTGGTGCAGATTTCCAACTGCCAGGGGTTGGTTGGGTTACCACGCACAGCCCCAGCTCTTTCCTGATGGGATGAAGCTCTCTGAGGCTCATCATTGTCTACCCAGATACAGGATGCTTTGGACAGCAGAAGCTGACACAACCCAGCAGATAAGACAAGAGGCAATGGGTTT
>VWYK01121236.1:0-27791 GCA_013399775.1 Semnornis frantzii
TCTCAGTAAAATATTCCAGTTAAATATTGCACAATCCAGCACAGTGACTCTGTTCTAGCAAAAGGATTGGACTAGATGACCTTCAGAGGTCTCTTCCAACCCCTACCATCTGTGACTTTTAGCCATGGTGTGCTCATCTTGAGCATGGTAGTTAGGCTGTGTATGCTGGGCAGAGGCAGGATTTGATATACACAAAGAGTACAATCTGTCAGAGTAAGTAAGGGGAGGAATCAATCTGAGCTTCTCAGTGGGAATGCCATGAGCGGTGGAAAGGCTGAGGAATCAGTCGAGGAATCTGAAATCCTTCTCTGCTGGATTTAGACATCTTATGCTGTGCTGCAGAAAGTTATTTCCTCCTTTTGTGACTCCAAGTGCCGAATCTCCTAAAGATAGTGAGAGAAACACTCTTCTCACCTGAAACACATCCTGCAACACAGAGGCTGGTCTCTGAAAGCACATAGCACGCTGGGAATGAGGCCGCGCTGGGTATAACGTCCTCGTAACACAGTGGTGAAGTAATTGGAGGATTTATTCGTGGTGTGAAAAAGAGGTTTCTGTAAGCAAACCTTGGAGAGCAAACTGTGTCCAGTCCACAGAGTCAGACTCCCACATGCTCTTCCTGTTTAATTGTTTTATGAAAATAATCAATTACACTTTTGGAGAGGAGGGAAGGAATGATTGTCTCTTTCTGGGTAGTGTACTTTGGGCTCTGGCAGGGGGGTTGCACTGATGATCTTTAGAGGTCCCTTCCAACCCCTAATGTTCTGTGATTCAGCAATTTGCTTCTCTATGAATAATGTTATGTCTGAGGAGGAGACCAAAGAGGAATTTGTATGTGAATTCCCTCTGACAGAGAAGGACCCCAATGTGGGTCATTGGCCTCCCAAGGGAGCACTCCAGCTATTCCTCTGTGCTGATAAAAGCTACAGCTGCTTCCTAGTTTTAAAAAAGGAGATGGCTGACACTGGGAAGCCAAATCTATTAGGTATGCTCTGCAAAGAGCTCCTTCAAGCATGCCCTTCAAATGAGATCAGTGGAGAAATGTGTAGTTGTTGGATAGCAGTGGTGTTTTGAGATCAAAAGAGGCATCGGGTTCCGACAGCCTCTTAAACTTCAGGTGTGTGTCGGTGCAGATGGAAATCAGACTTTTATGTGCATAGGAGATGTTCATGACAATAACTGAAGTGGCAGTGGAGTGCTTGGTGGCAGCAGAGTGGGGGCTTTGAGTGCTGAGCAATCAGGCACTCAAGCTTTCACGTGGATCTTACTGTGGTCAGTAATATGTAAATTATCGGCTAGCTATTGCATTTCTTTACTCCTGCAACAAATAAGCAAAGATATCTGTTGACCATAGATAGGTGAAATAAGATGACATTGTACTGTTTGCAGAGCTGAATGTTTGCTGAGGGTACTGTGCTTTATGCCAATCTGCCCAAAGAGACTACTAACATCTGCCTTCTCTGCTGTGTGATTCCTTGAAGTCACCTTCTGCTGGCTGGTGCAGATGCGCTGACGATAAGGGCTGAAGTTGCAAAGTCAGCCAGGGAGTTTGTATGCCTGGCTGTATCCCGAGGAATAGAGACATCCCAGATAACAAGGGTTGTTAGCATGGCACATTCAGACAGCTTGACACTGAGGTTTTCACATTCAAGGAGGATGTTAAATTACATCTGGCTATTAGCTAGAAGGTGAGCAACTGCTTCGCATTCTAAAGTTGCAACTTAACTGGACTTAGTAATCATTGGTTTAGGGGCACTAAAGAGTTTGGTTGGTGGTCCCTAAAATTTCTCTAAGTGAATGTTTTTAAGTCTTTCTGAGGAAAGGTGAAAACGAGCAGCTAATGTTTTACAGCAATTGTTCAGCCTGAAGATAAAATGGAAATGTCATAGATTCTCTCCGTATCCGCTTGCATTTTTGCTTTGATGTCAAATTTACCATAACACTATCAATATTTTTACAGCAAGCTCGTGTGTCTAATCCTTGTCTTTTAAGAGCTTCCAATTGGTATCAAACTTTGAAGGTGTAAAATGGATGCTGTCTCAAAAGATGACTTGCCTATGAATTACAAAATGAAGCATTTAATAGATGTGTTTTCAGAAGGCAGTTGCAGTGAAATTCATGCACCTTTAAAGTTGAAGTATGAAGGGTTGTGCCACATTCTGCAACCTTGGGAACCAGACTGCCCGTTCTGCAGTTGTCTCCCTTCCTGCTCTTTTACTCCCTATTCATCTCTTCAACCTCAGCTGTCTATTTTTTTCCATACCACAGGATGAAATACAGCTGACTCATTTCCTAGACCCTTACTTGACTCTACCTCTGACAGAAACCTTTTTCTTTCTTGGATTGCTGGGCAGTTTGAGCCCAACTGGTAGCTTTAAAGACCAGGAGACTATAACCAACTAGGTGATAACATCCCAACTAAGTAACCTGCTGCTTCCAGCTGCTTCTGAACTTTGTTGTGCTCAGGTTGAAATGGAAGTCTTATTTGCACAGAGCTCAAAATGATGAATGCATGGTCCAGCATGTCTTGGGAAGTGGACCTGTGTGAACCTCATGAGATTTGACAAGGACAAGGGCAAGGCCTCACACTTGAGTCAGAACAATCCTCAGTATCAACACAGGCTGGGGGATGGTGAGATTGAGAGCAACTCTCTGGAGAAGGACTTGGGAGTGGTGGTGAATGAGAAGCTGGACATGAGCCAGCAGTGTGCACTTACATCTCAGAAGGCCAGTGGCATCCTAGGCTGCATCAAAAGCTTAAATTCTCTCCCTCTCATCCTGTGATGAGACTCCACCTGGAGTACTATGCCCAGTTCTGGAGCTTTCAGCACAAGAAGGGCATGAACTTGGAGTGGGTCCAGAGGAAGCCACAAAAAAATGATCTGAGGGCGGGAACATCAATCCTGCAAGGCCGCACTGAGAGAGAGGTTGTTTAACCTGAAGATGAGAAGGCTCTGGTGAGACCTTATAGCAGCCTTTTAGTACTTAAAGAGGGCCTATAAGAAAGCTGGGGACAGAAATTTTATCAGAGCCTGTTGTGACAGGACAAGGGGTGATGGTTTAAACTAAAAAAAGGTGATTCAGAGAGAAGGAAGAATGTTTTTACAATGTGAGTGGTGAAACACTGGCCCAGGTTGCCCAGAGACGTGATAGATGCCCCATTCCTGGCAACATTCCAGGTCAGGTTGGATGGGACTCAAAATCACAGAAATATTAAGTTTGAGAAAGCCCCTCAGGATCACCAAGTCCAACCCAAAACCCTACTCTACAAGGGTCACCCTAAACCATGTCCCCAGGCACCACATCCACACAAGCAATCAGATCTTTTGTAAGATGTCCTTGCTGACTGGAGTGGACTTGATCTAGGACACTTTTAAAGGTTTCTTCCAGCTCAAACCCTTCTGTGATTCCTTCTTTGGAGACAAGCAGCAGGAGTATGAGGTAAACCAAGCCAAAGGCCTTGCAGTAGCAGTGTACCTCCAAAGACCTGCTAGGGTTTATGTACTCTGCCACCTCCCCAACTGTCTTTGGTTCCTCTGATAGTTTTATTTTCAAATGAGAGTTGGTAATGGGGCACAAATATTGTTTCCCTATCTATCTGTCTGTCTACCTATCTATATGCAACAGTAGTAAGTTGACTGTTATGATTTGTATTTAAATAGACAGTTCTCATGATTCAGCTCAGTCAGATGTTGCCCTAGGGACTTGAAACCTGTCATGAATTTTCTTTGTGATGCTGGACAAGTTATCTGAAACTGAAGAGTCTGTGCTGGGAATTTTTGTGATCTCATTCTGCTTGACCAGACTGAGGTGTTTGACACATAAAGAGCAGAAGTCCCAATCAATTAGAAATGCACTTAGAGATTATAGGAGTTTTTATGAAATGTGTCCCATCACATCTGGGGGGCCTGGAGCACAGCCCTTTGAGGAGAGGCTGAGGGAGCTGGGCGTGTGCAGCCTGCAGAAGAGGAGGCTCAGGCAGACTTTATTGCTGTCTACAACTACCTGAAAGGAGGTTGTAGCCAGGTGGGGTTGGTCTCTTCTCCCAGGCAACCAGCAACAGTCTCAAGTTGTGGCAGGGAAGGTCTAGTCTGGATGTTAGGAGGAAGTTCTTGGCAGAGAGAGTGATTGGCATTGGAATGGGCTGCCCAGGGAGGTGGTGGAGTCGCTGTCCCTGGAGGTATTCAAGAAAAGCCTGGATGGGGCACTTGGTGCCATGGTCTACTTGATTGACTAGGGCTGGATGCTAGATTGGGCTGGATGAGCTTGGAGATGTCTTCCAACCTGGTTGGTTCTATGATTATATACTGAGATGAAAAGCACAGTCTGCAGGGAAGCCCCAGAGTTTATCTGACAAGTTTTCATTGCAAGGTGTAGGACTGGTCCAGGAGCAGCAGTGGTCAGTAATGTAGGTGGATTATCCCATGTGTATGGCTGTGTTTGTGACTACTGTGAAAAATTAGTTGCTTTGAGTTCATCCCCATAAATTCTTATAGAGGGCTCTCCAGAGAGCATCACATTTGCAGCTTTTCAATAAGACTGTTCGCACAAATCCCCTTTTCTTCCTGCTTCTCTTGCTGGAATTTGCCTGGAGAATTAAGAGCTGTAAAATATTTAACAATCAATGGAATTTACATGAAAAAATTAACACTAAAATGCATTGACAGGGATAACACTGCCTTTGCACGAAAAGCAGCTGGCTGTGCATATTTGATTTATTCTTTCAATAAGTTTCAGAACATGTTTGTAAGGTCTGTGATCCTTTTGCATAATTTGTGCTGGTTTATTATTGGAGTTGTCACTCTTAGGAGGGAAATTAAATGGCTTGTTTGGAGGCTTGGGATTCAGTGTGGTAAAGTGCAGCTACACAATGTTTTTCTAAGTAGTGGCTATAATTAATACAATAGTCCAAGCTGAACTGTTTCTCTGAATTAAAGCTGACAACTGCCTTGTTAGCAAGAGCACAGGCGTGGGGAGTGGATTTTAACTCACTGTCTCAAAAGAATTATTTTTTTTTCCAAGTAGCAGTTCTGCAGGAGTTGTGAAACTTCTAAAACTTAAAGCATTTACATTTCAGACTGGTAATTTTTTGGGCTGCATATGCCTGAAAGGATCCTTTTTAGCTTCCCTGGGATCATAGCAGGACACTGGTTTGCCTGGTGAAGGGAAGCAGTGCGGGGGAAGTAGCTTAAGAGGAACAGCAGAATGAGGAGCATTTTTGCACTAAATGGGTTACTTGGTCAGTACAAACTGAGGTTTTATTCTGAAAGGTGACCTTAAAAAGCGGTGGTTTAGGATTCACTGTTAAGTGCTTTTCTAGGAATTGGTAGAGCAGATTAAGCCCAAGTTTGGGCTAATACTCCCCTCGACCTTCCCTACACAACAAATCCAAGTGTCAGGTTGCTTCTTAAGTATAACAATCTAAACTTAGAGCCAAGTTTTTGTTGAGTGTAAGATTGCAAAAGTCTGTTGCTCATTTGAATTAAACTGACTTTGTGGCATTCATGCCTTAGTTTGGCAGACACATCATTAATATAGCACTGATGAGCCAAAAACCATCAGTGGCTATTGATAGGTTCACATTAGGATTGTATTCTGGATTAAGAATACACTTTGGAAACAAATCTCCTGATCCTGCCTATTTACTGTACTTCACATTGCAGAGTGGATTTTCCCAGGAGGTGTTGAAGAAATGTGGGCATGGCACTTCAGGACATGCTTTATTTGCTGTGGTAGCCTTAGTTTGATGGTTGGGCTCAGTAATCTTAGAGATCTTTCCTAACAGAAACAATTCTGTGATACTGTGAAATATGTAAACCAATGATATACATTATTATGAATAGTGATGAAACTAAAAATGTGCTTCAGGAGCACATAAATGCTCTCTAATGGCTAATGGGTATCCAGTCTCCAGGACCAGACTAGATCTAACCTGAAGTAGCCTCTCTTCCCAAAATATGTATAGTGTGAATATCAAACCTTCAGTATCAACAGTTTTGCTCTGTAAGCTGATTTTATTGTGCCATGCCATATGTTGAGGTGAACATAAGATACTGAGGTACCAAAGGCATTAATTGATAAAACCAGAGCCTAGTGAGACAGGGTCTACTTTCAAGAGGAATTGCTACATCAGCAAGTAAATAGTCTCTCAGGACCTGTATCTGCATAGTGGGTAGGAAATTAGAGATGGTGTATCAGTGTCTAAAAGCACCCCCCCCTAAAAAAATAAGCAAAGGACCACAAAACCCATTCAGGAAATTTAAATCCTTCATCTGATAGACTCCTCCTCCTCAGGTTGCGTCTGGTAGACTCCTCCTCCTCAGGTTGCGTCTGGTAGACTCCTCCTCCTCAGGTTGCGTCTGGTAGACTCCTCCTCCTCAGGTTGCGTCTGGTAGACTCCTCCTCCTCAGGTTGCGTCTGGTAGACTCCTCCTCCTCAGGTTGCGTCTGGTAGACTCCTCCTCCTCAGGTTGCGTCTGGTAGACTCCTCCTCCTCAGGTTGCGTCTGGTAGACTCCTCCTCCTCAGGTTGCGTCTGGTAGACTCCTCCTCCTCAGGTTGCGTCTGGTAGACTCCTCCTCCTCAGGTTGCGTCTGGTAGACTCCTCCTCCTCAGGTTGCGTCTGGTAGACTCCTCCTCCTCAGGTTGCGTCTGGTAGACTCCTCCTCCTCAGGTTGCGTCTGGTAGACTCCTCCTCCTCAGGTTGCGTCTGGTAGACTCCTCCTCCTCAGGTTGCGTCTGGTAGACTCCTCCTCCTCAGGTTGCGTCTGGTAGACTCCTCCTCCTCAGGTTGCGTCTGGTAGACTCCTCCTCCTCAGGTTGCGTCTGGTAGACTCCTCCTCCTCAGGTTGCGTCTGGTAGACTCCTCCTCCTCAGGTTGCGTCTGGTAGACTCCTCCTCCTCAGGTTGCGTCTGGTAGACTCCTCCTCCTCAGGTTGCGTCTGGTAGACTCCTCCTCCTCAGGTTGCGTCTGGTAGACTCCTCCTCCTCAGGTTGCGTCTGGTAGACTCCTCCTCCTCAGGTTGCGTCTGGTAGACTCCTCCTCCTCAGGTTGCGTCTGGTAGACTCCTCCTCCTCAGGTTGCGTCTGGTAGANAATCAAACATTTACTTTGCTCGTGATGAAGAGGCTCTTACAGTTGAGTATGTTTGGCAAGTGGATGGTAGCTCTTAAAACAAGACCTGAACGAAATGGTTCTTTTCACCATACTGCCAAGTAGCAGAGCATGGATTTGAGACTTAACACTTGGGGACAGGTGCCTACCTGGCAGGAAATGATGCAGACTTGGTGCTGAAGCCTCAAACTCTTTTAGTTTTAAAATCTCATGTTCCCTGCACTTAGGTAACATATGTATGTGCATCTATTTGCATGTCCATAAAGGCAAAGTTAAAAGCAAAAAAGGCAATATATTAACACTTGTTTAGTGGAAGTTCTGATTCCATGGTTGGGATGAGTTTGTTGGGTTTGGGGATTTTTTTTTTTTTATTTGGGTTTTTTGGTTTGGTTTTTTTTGTTGTTTTTGGTTGGTTGGTTTGGGTTTGTTTTTTTTTTTAGTTTTGTTTGTTTTTTTTTTGTTTTTCAAATGATAGGTGGAACAAATAGCCCATTAGAACAGCACTATTGCACTAAAACACTCATGAGTGTCACCAAAAGAAAAAAAAAAAAAAAAGGCAGCTAATTGTGCCTGAAGGAATGCAACAAAATAAAAAAAGTTTTGCCAAGAAGCTTGTGTGGTAGGGAGCAGTTAAGATAATTTTCCTTTCTGTGTATTCAGTGCTACAGTATTTATCTGTTGCTTGAGGCAGTTTTGGGATCCTTTCTCTTTTACTGGTGCAAAGCCAATGCACTTCAGGTGTAATTAGAGACATTCTTCTGTATCAGCCCTCACTTGAGCAAGAATGTGAGTTACTTTGTTAAAGAAGTACTCTCTAGAGACTCCTGTTTCTAAATTAAAGAATATCAGTATTAAAACCTCTTTTTTTTCGTTCTCCTTAAGTGTTTAAGATTGTCCACTCCCATTCTTTTCCCATTTTTATGTCATAATTCCTACCTTTACAAGCTGTTTTGTGGATTATCTCATGTCAGTGACATCTGCTTCACCTAGAGCAGAAATTCTCATCCCAGCTTTTGTTGGACTTAGCAGTGTTTGGCACTACCAGGAGCAGAGCTGGTTTTTTTTTTTTTCTCACAATGCACACAGTATGCTAAGATAATTTTTAAAGCAAAAACTGATAGTTCTGTTTTTTTCTGGTTGGATTTTGTTTCAGTTCAACAGGAGAGTTAACAGCACAGACAAAATCCTACCACAACCAAACCCCACACCAATAACCCAGCAGGTTGTTGCAGTCATTTGACTTTGGTGATGTGTATCAGTACCCTTTTCTATCTTCACTGTAGATCTGCATGAACAGTATTTTATCTTGGCTGGTTTCAAGAGCTGCTTTCTTTAGGGCTTATTATACTAAGCTCCTGCTAAATATGACTTACGTGGAATTCTTGGAATCCCATACTTAATGCTAATTCTTCTGCAGCAGAAGAAACTTCAGCTGCCATACAAAGAACTGCCTCAGCCTATTGCTCTGCTGCCTTTTATCGATGCCACATTTTTGGAGTGGTGAGAAGATGCTTTACCCTTCCCCCATGGGAAATGAAATAATTATTTTTTCCTTATTTCTGGAAGGTAGACTGATGTGAGAGCAGCATGAGCAGGAGCAATTTTTCAGTGGCATCATCATAAGTTTTTCTTTCCAAGAATCTCACAGCACATTTGGACTCCTACCTTTATGATCAGAAATATGCATACCCCAGATCTCTGCAGTGTCTCTTCAAAGACTTGTGGAATCTCAGCGTGGCAGAAGTTGGAAAGGACCTCTGAGGATTGTCTAGTCCAATCCCTCTACGAAGGTAGAGGCATCCACAGGAGATTGATGAGGATCACAATGTCCAGGTGGTTTGGAATCTCTCTAGAAAAGGAGACTTCACAACCTCTCTGTGAAGCCTGCTCCAAGGCTCCATCACCCTCACAGGACATTCCTCGCAGAGGAAGTTCCTGTGCTCTAGTTTGTGCCCATTGCCCCTTGTTCTCTCACTTTGTACCATGAAAAGAGTCTGGCCCCATCCTCTTGACCCACACACCTCAGCTGGTGCTGCTCTTGTCCAGGCTACACAGCCCCGTGTCTCTCAGCCTTCCTCCTCACAGATAGGCTCCAGTCCCCTCAGCATCTTTGTGGCTTCCACTGCACTTTGTCCAGTAGTTCTCTGTCTCCCTTGAACTGGGGTGCCCAGAACTGAACACAGTGCTCTACTTACTAGGGCAGAGTGAAGGAGGAGAACCTCTCTTGACCTGCTGCTACACTCTTCTTAATGCACCCCAGGTTGTCATTGTCCTTCTTCAGAAGAAGGGCACATTGCTGGCTCATGGTGAAGCAGTTGTCCACCAGCAATCCCCGGTCTTTCTCTGCAGAGCTGCTTTCCAGTAGCTCAGCACCTCACTGGTACTGATGCAAGGGGTTATTTCTTCCCAGATGCAGGACTCTACACTTACTCTTGTTGAATCTCATTAGATTCCCCTTTGCCCAGCTCTCCAGACTGTCCAGGTCTTGCTGAATGGCTGCACAGCCTGATGGTGCGTCAGCCACTCCTCCTGGTTGTGTGTCATCCATCCTGGTAGTTGATGAAGAGAAAGTCTGAACCCAGTAGAGATCCTTGGGGAACACAAGATCCCCTGGAGATCTCACTATCTTGGATATGTAGATGTATTTCTACTGAAATGTTCTGAAAATTTATAACTTTCAGCTTTCTGGATCAGTTTAATGAAATACTTTATTTCTGGCAAAATCCTTGTACCCCCTCTACTATCCATGCCTTTCCTCCTCCTTCCTCTGTACTAAACCCATCTCTTTGTTGAAGATGCTCACTAGATCCTTGGTAAGGATAGGAGTGGCTCCTCTTCAGGCAAGCACTAAACTACAAACACCAAACAACAAACCAAACCACGAACTGCTTAGGGGAAGCTCCTTTCTATGGTCGAAGCTCTGACTTTGGAGTAATACTTCTTTAACACCTTGAGGCATCCTGGTATCTCAGCACGTTGTGTCTTACTGCTAACACCACTTCACAGAGCCTGGGAGTAGCAGTGATCTTTCCTAAAGGAAAAAACAGTCTCAAAGATCATCTAAAGCAGTGAAAGCTTTTCCCCTCTTGGAAAAATTCAACAACCAGAAGCCTCACAGCATGTAGAATAACTGGTAGCAATATTAGTCTAACACTGAAAGGAAACAAAGTAAGAACAGATGTTATATTGGTTACTAGATAAAAGGTTGCCTTTAAATATATATGTTTATATATGATATATTTAAATATTTTTATATATATATGCCTTTTGCATATGCTTTATGACAGACACACAGCCTGGAGAACGGCATGTGACAAGAGGAAATCAATAAAAAATGCCTGATGGTAGTCTAAATATTTATAGAATAGATGGGTGTGTATAATAGGGAGAAGCCAAGGAGGCTTTTAGAACAGCAAATGGATGCTCTAAAATACATTAGAATTCTTTCAAGTGAGTTAAAAGGCATTGTGTGGGTTGTCAGAGACCTTCACAACACCTTTGATTGAAAAAAAATAATTTAAGCAACCATGAGAAAAGTTTCATCAATGAAGTGCAGGTAAATAGAAGCTGGGAAGTAGAGAAGGGAAAAGTTTTTAGAAAGAATAAAGTAATTCACCAATGGTCCCAATGAGATGTGTAGGGATTGTTGATTGAATTGCCACCTAGGAAAGTTAGGAAATAGAATCATGGAATAGTTTTGGTTGGAAGAGACCTTTAAGGTCATAGAGTCCAACTGTTAACCCAGTGCTGCCAGATCACCACTAAGTCATGTCCCTCAACACCACATCTACCTTTTCAGTAGCTCCAAGGATGGTGACTCCCCCACTTCTCTGGCTCTGCTTCCGACAGGATTAAAATGATGCAGCTTTATCCAAAGACTAGGATTTTCCAAGGTTGCCAAAAGACTTTTTATAAGTCAGTGTTTGCATAGAGCTGATTTGTTGGTGTAGTTGTGCACTGATCAATACCTAAATTCTGCCTGTAAGACTGCATGGTGTAGAAGCAGCAAAAAGCAAAACAAGCAGATAAGACTACAGATGAACAAATTTGATTCCCTAAATGCAAGGAAAAATTTCCTGTGGTCATCCTTCTGTCCTCTTGTCCTGTAGAAATTAGACCTTACTGCACAGTTAATTCATCTACAAAAGGACTCATACTGTGGGACTTGGCTCCATTCATTCTCTGCGATGATGCAACCAAGAATAAACTGCAGGTTTTACGTGGAGGAGTTCATTATTTTTCACTTGTGCTGCAGATGTCTGCATTTGCTCAGTCCACAAGTGCTGCAAGAAAAAGTTTTAATAGAAACTATACTAAAAATGAAAGAATTTATGCAAGACACCAACTTGTTCTTCCTCTAACAAAAGCTTCTTCAGTGAAGATACTCCTGTCTGGGGACAGCTTTTATTTTCACTAGAGAATTCTTGCTTACTGAATTCTCCTTCCCATTAGTCCAAGCAGAGCACAATTTTGTTAATGGTTGGGTCAGGGTGATAATTATCTTGTGTGGAAAAATGGATGGGCAGACAGTCCAGCAGGTAGATGCTTCCTAATTTGTTAAGGGTTTTTAAAGATAAATGACCTTGAAGTAGATTTGTTTCCAAATGCATAGGCAGTAGAGTGCTGGGAGCAGTGGCACTGTGAGCTCTCCTCAGTTTTTCTCAGAGTGATGGATGTTGCATATTCTGCTCGCTGACGTGATCTCTGCCATCACCAGTCCCAATTTATTAATAGTTTTGGGGGCAATGGTTGTAAATTATTGCAGCCCAATTTTCTTACTGCTTTAACGTCTAGTGAGGACAGAACCCTTTGTGCAGGTTTGTATGAACTCAGTGAGGACCATTAAAATATTGCCATTTAGGCTCATTTTGGTAGTGTTAATCAGAGTGTTTTATCATACATTAATTGCAGTGGTTTGAAATACCTGGAACATTCACTTTTCTAAAAGCAGAAGAAACAATAATTTCCATTTTTTCACTTTTGCAACCCATAACTGCTTAAAAATCCTCATCAAGCCAACCAAAATACACTAAAACTTTTCTTCATTGTGCTTGCTGGGGGCATCTTCTCCCATGTAACTAGCAATAGGATGAGGAAATGGCCTCAGGCTTCACCAGGGGAGCTTTAGGTTGGATATTAGGAAAAATTTCTCTACTGTAAGAGTGGTCAGACATCGGAACAGGCTGCCCCAGGAGGTGGTGTAGTCACTATTCCTGGAGGTGTTAAAAACTTGTGTAGATGTAGCACTTCAGGACGTGGTTTGGTGGCCGTGGTGGTGTTGGCTTGAGGCTTGGACTCAATGGTCTTCAGGGTTTCTTCCTAACCTTAATGATTCTATGATTCCATGGTCTACCTCTTTGCAACAACTCCACAAATAAGAGCCAGCAGCTCTTACAAACCTTGCTGGAAGCTCTTGGAGGCATTATCTCTGAAAATTGGCCTTTGAAGTCTCAAATGTGGACACCTACAGCCAGGCCTTGATTCCAAAAATGTATTTTAATGTATAACGAGTCTCCTTGATGTGCAAAAGAAGCTAAAAGCCTACTGCGTTTCCATGCACAGATGGGGCTTAAGGGCTTCAAACAGTCACAGAAGTGCCTTTTGTGACTCACCAGCAGGAGCAGGTTTACAGCAGCACCCCTGTCTGTTTGTATTGTATCAGTGAAAGAGCCTGTGATGTTTGCTGGCTCTCTTTAGGGGAGGGCACCACTAGATGATTCTGTTTAATATAAGGAGTTGTCAGCCTTTCTTATTTAACCATCATTAGGAGACCATGCTGCTGAGGTCCCATTTTGTGAGGCAGCTGGAAATTGGCACTTAGTTTGAAAGTATTGGGTCCTACCTTTCTCTTAGAGTTCAAGGACAAGGCAAAACTGTTCAGGCTATGCAAAGAAAAAAAGTGATTTCTCACTTCCCTTTATCTGCTTGGTCCTCTGACCTCTCTGTTCTTTTCTAAATAAATTCATTTCCCAAGTAATTTATTCCCCTGTATATACATGAGTTAAATGGAAATGTGGGACATGGCTGCAAAGATGCAGATGGAAGACATGAGGGAAGGTATTTGAAAACATCACATGGAAGATAACTGTGATAAGTGTGGAGACTTTTTACTGCAGTAAAAATTATCTGTTCCTACTGTCAGAGAGTAGTTTTTCTCTTCATACTTAAAAAAGAGGACAGTACTTGGGGTCAGTCTCTTCTTCCTCGTAACAAGTGATAGGATGAGAGGAGATGCCTCAATTTGCGCAAGGGAGTGTTAGAAGAAACTTCGTCACTGAAAGGGTTCTCAGGGACTGGAACAGGCTCCCCAGGGGGGTGTTTGAATCCTCATCCCCAGAGGTGTTTCAAGGAGGCAGAGATGTGATGCTGAGGGACATGGTTTAGCACCAGCCTTGGTAGAGTTAGACAATGATTGGACTCAACAATCTTACAGATCTTTTCCAACCAAAACAATTCTATGGCTCTAATCCCATTACTCTCTTTTAGGGAACTGAGGCATGGAATGTGGGAGCTCTAAATCACTTGAAAGACAAGATGCAGAATCATGGTGTCACAGTCTCCTGACCCTCACTTTGTGCTCCTAACTAGACATTTCATTTGTTATTCTAAAGATTGTCCCTTCCTTCCTCTCATCCCAATGTGTTCCTGCACCTTTAGGACTGTCACCACACCTGTTTTTTCCCTGGTTATGTCACAGGGCTTAAGCTGTGGTTTCACCTGTAGCTCTGCTATGCTAGATCTGCTCAAAAGCCCCAAAGACTTTCTAGTTCTAGAAGTTTTCTTTCTTTCAATGATAGTGGCTTCACATGACCAAATAATACTTCATTAACCTGACTGCCTAAGGATTTCAAGCCCCAGGGGGAAGTGGTATTACTGTGTAATTGACAGGATAATTAGGAAGTAAAAAACTGTAAATCCCACCACAGGCAACCATCAGAAGATTTGCCTGTTTACTCTTTGAAACCAAAGTGTGTCATATCAAAAATCATTTTCTTTTAAGGCTTTTTTATTTGTGGGTTTATTATTGACTGTCACAATAGACACACTACTGGGGCATGAGGCTTTAGGAACCCAATCAAGTTGGATCAGTTCAGGTTGCTGGTAAAGCCACTGATCTTTAGTCTGCAGGCTGAAGTGCACTTTTGCTTCTTCTAGCTTTGATTTTGAGCTCTGTGGGCATGGTCTTTCTGTCTGTATTTGTAAAGCATCGACCAGAGTGGATCCACCAAAATTGGAGTTTCTTCGTTGTAAGAAAACATAGGCACAGAAGCTACTGATGGCAGGATGAGTTCTGCCATCCACCAGGACAGTGGGATGCTGAACCTGGATTAGAGGCAGCTTCCTATGGAGTCAGCTGCAGTCTTCCCTGTTAATAGAGGCCATGGCAAAGCTGCATCCAGGTGGCAGCAGCAAGCAGGAGAATAAATGAGGGAGCTGTGTAGATGTGGGGTCTTGCTGAGGATGGCCTTCAGAGGGTAAAAGTCACATAAATTTTTTATAAGTCACTTATAAATTAAAAGTGTAGCAACACCCTACCAAGTAAAAGAGTTCTAATGAAGTTCTGGCAGCTTCTCTATCTGAAAATGATGAAGCCTAATAAGCAAGGAAATTAGTGGAGTTGCTCTGAGGTGGTTGGACTAAAATTAATATGGCAAAGACACAATAAAAAAAAAAAGGAAAAAAAAAATCAATACTCTTGCTAACAAGAATCAACATTTATCTTACAGGAAACCTCAAGTTTTGCCTTCTGATTCTGAACCAGCCTTTCAACAGAGGTCATTTTCATTGTCTGTGGAGCAAAGGTAATAATAACTTACATACATCTTCATTTGCTTATTTCCTTAGCTGCCACCCAGCTAATGCACCTCGTGTCTGTTGAATCGCAATGTGGCAATTTCCTCTTAACTAGAGCAACCTTCTGGTTAGCGTCTGGATCAGCAGAGTGTGTCCCTGGGTGCTGGATGCAGCAAATGAGCTGATTATGCAAATTCTGCATCTCTGCATTGCTTACGTCAGTGGCAGCTTTATGGACTGATGGGTGTCAGGCTGGAGCCTCTCACAGAGGCATCTTAGGAACGAGCATTGTTCTGCTGACAAAGTGCGGTAGATCAGCGGCGCAGTTATGCGCCTGCACGCCAGTCTTCCTTTAAAGGTCATCACTGAAATGTGTTAATTCTAATCAAAATAAAATGAACCATGGAGATAGGAGGTTGTGGAAGCAGTGGGAATCTGCATGCATGTCAGAAATATGCAAATCAGATTTCACTACCCCTTTGTTTAATATGCACAGTTCTAATCATCGTCTCTGGTATGAGAGCTGCACATTCACTGCCATTTTGTGGAGATATGTAAATCTTTCCAAGCTTGGAGCTATGAATTTCTCCAGTGCAGAAGTGTAGACCTTCAGAAGCTTCCTGACAAACCGCAGGAGCTGTTTCTAAATTTTAGCAGACTGGGAACCTTGCAGAGAGATTCCTCTGAACTGACTGGGGCAGACAGCGCTATTTGATTTTACCATGGTTGTGAGGCTTGGCAGGGTGTAGCTGTGAGGTTGAAAGAAATTGGAGGAAGGGGTGAAGTGAGCAGGATGTGTTCATGACATTTAATTCCCATAAACTGAAATTACTGATTCAGAGATTGCATCGAGTTAACCATCAAAGGTTGTCTTGTCCAGCTGCCCTGCACTGAACATGGACACCTCCAGTGACTGCTCAGGAACACGTCGAGTCTAATCTTGAATATCTCCAGGTCTCAATCACATCCATGGGCAACCTGTTCCAGTATTTCACCACTCTTGCATTGTAAAGGGCTTCCTCTTAATGTCCAGCTTAAATCTGCCCTGCTCATGGTTTCAAACCATTGCCCCTTGTCCTATCACTACAAGCCCTTCTAAGCAGTCCTTTTCCAGCCTTCCTTTAGGTCCCTTTCAGGCCCTGAAATGTCACTATAGGTCTCCCCGGAGCCTTCTCTTCTCCAGGCTGAACAACCCCAATTCTTTCAGCCTATCTTCATAGGAGGGGTGCTCCAACCCTTTGATTATCTTTGTGGTCCTTCTTTGGACCTGTTCCAGCAGGTTCATGTCTCGCCTGTGTTGAGGGTGCCATAGTTTGACACAGCACTCCACGAGAGATCTCAGCAGAGCAGAGTGGCAGCATCACCTCTCTCAACCTGCTGGCCACTCTTCTTTTGATGCAAACTTCTGGGCTGCAAGTGCACATTGCTGACTCACTTCCAGCTTCTCATCCACCAGTATGTTCAAGTCCTTTTCTGCAGGGCTGCCCTCGTCATCCTCCAGCCTGTATTGATACTGCAGGTTGCCCCAACCTAGGTGCAGAACCTTGCACTTTACCTTATTGAACCACATGAGATTCTCCTCAACCCACCTCTTCAGCCTGTCCAGGTCCCTCTGGATGGCATCTTGCCCTTCAGTCTTACCTGCTACACCACTCAGTGTCATCTGCAGACTTGCTGAGAGTTTACTCAATCTTGCTGCCTCTGTTGCTGATTAAGATATTGAACAACACTGGTCCCAGTACAGACCCTTGAGGAACATCCATCTCTATCTCAACATTGAATTGTAGACCACTACCCTTTGTATGCAATCATCCAATTGGACAGTCCACCATCAAATCCATATCTCTCCAGCTTAGAGAGGAGGATGTTGTGGAGAACTATGTCAAAGGCTTTACAGAAAACGTTACAGAAATTAGCCACTGGTATAGGCAAAGAAGTGAGAAAAGAAGCAAGAGACTTGCAGAGGATAAATTAAAGCATCTGACTGAGTGCTGTATCCTATCCAGGCTCTCCTGCAACAGCAGCAAGAAGTGCTCAGTGGAAGGGTTGTCAAGGTTATTTTCTAGATCTGATTCTCTATAATTTTTGATTGTGTATTAAGTAACATAGGCAAAAAGAGAAAATATGTTGATCTTATTTCTTTGTTTCACCTTTTCTGTGTTTTCAGGGTTGAAGTTAGAGACAGCACACCAGACATGTAGATGGTGTATTGTAGTACATTGCATATGTTATTTTTTATGCTGTACTCTGTTCATCAGACTTCTCTTGTCTGTCCTTTGGAATATTAAGTCATCATCTTGCAATCAAACCTGTGCAGGGAGACCATTTGGGCATGGAGTGCTTCTTAATGTAGTACTAATGGGCCCTTAGCTGTAGTGCTTCAGTGAAAGGTTGAGGTAAGAAGCTGAGTAAAATCAAGCAGAGCACAGACTGTCTTGCTTGAGACTGCCTCGGTGGGTTCTTGTCCTTTGAGCATAACTGTGCTGCAAGTTGGTGCTGTGAATTGTTTTTTGAAAGAGTCTGTGAGAGCTGGGAGCAAATGTTCTGCTTATGCTAAGGAGGCTTTTGCTGGCAGTTGACTTCCAGAAATAGGTGGAAATTTTCTGTCTAAGTGAAATGACAGAGGAAGGTGGTGACAAAGTGAACCTGAAAAGTTTTTCTTCAAAATGTCTCAGCTTCAGTAAACCTCAGTGAATGCAGATTCTGGCAACAGCTGACCCACAATCCTGGTAGGTGTTAGCAATCTTGTGCTGCCTGGATCCTGCTTCTGAAGGAGGCTCAGCAGAGACTGTTGCAGGACTAGGAGAACCTGGGGGTTTTGGTATGTGAAATGAAAGAAGTTCTGAAAGAGACATCCTTAGAAACAGTGCTTGATGACCAGCGTGCGATCTCATAAAGGAGGGATGAGATAGAAACAACAGAACCATTGATCCACAGAATATTACCAGCTACACAGACTGGGAGGAAAAAGGGGAGAAAAGTGCAGAAGAGGAAGAAAACCCCAACAAAACCCTACAAACAAACCAACAAAATAAAAAACCAAACCCAAACCCCAGATAAAATCTTGAGCGACTTGTCTGTTACAACAGTCTTGGCTGTTATGCTGAGACATAGGTTTTGTTTTCAGGTTAGTGGAGTCCTAAGAAAATAACTTGTTTCATTAGCCCTGTCACTTCAGTGTCAAGTGAAAATGAAAATGTGATATGTCCTGAGTTTAAAAAAAAACCAAACCACATTGATAAATGTGGCTATTCTGAGCTAAAAGCATCCCAGGTGTAACTCTTTTTGACCTCAAGAAAAAGTGGTTGCAGCTAATTAGCCTTTGTCTTATTACAGACTTGCATGAAATCTATTTTTACTGACATACTTTGAAAAGAACTATTTCAATCCTCACAACTTTGTGTGAACTTCCTTCCTTGTGCTTTGTGAAGGACACTGAGATCTGATTACACTGGAAGGCCATGCTGCCATCCAATGAGATCTGCACAGGCTGCAAAGCTCATAAAATTCAATAAGGACAGGTGCAGATTCCTGCAGATGGAGAGGAATAACACCAGGCACCAGTGGAGAATAAGGCTTGTCTTGCTGGGAAGCAGCTTCATGGAGAAATGCCTTGGAGTCCTGGTGGACACCAAGTAATTCATGGGCCAGTAATGTGCCCTGGGGTGCATCAAGAAAAGTGTATCCTACAGGTTCAGGGGGGTTCCTCCTCCCCCTCAACTCTGCTCTGGTGTGACCACACCAGGAATATTGTGTCCAGCTCTGGGCTCCCCAGAACTCAAGAGAGAAGTTGAGAAAAGCAGGTAACCACTGGAGAGAGTCCAATGGAAAGCTATGAGAATGATCAAGGGAGTTGAACATCTTTTCCTGTGAAGAAAGACTGAGAGAACTGAGGTTGCTCAGTCTTGGGAAGAGAAGGCTGGGAAGGGATCTTATTAACATCTATAAATATCTGAAGGGTGGGTGTCAGATGAAGGTGCCAGCTCTTTGCAGTGCTGCCCAGTGATAGGACAAGGAACAACGGATAGAAGCTGAAACACAGCTAGTTCCACCTTAACATGAGGAGAAGCATCTTTAGTGTGAGGGTGATGGAGTCCTAGAGGAGGCTGCCCAGAGAGGTTGTGTAGCTGCTTCTAGAGACTTTCAAAACCCACCTGGTTGCATTCCTGTGTGACCTGTTCTAAGTGATCTTGCTTTAGCAGGGCATTGGACTTGATCTCTAGAGGTCCTAACATTCTATGATTCTGTGATTACTTCACCTCCAGGGAACAGCTTTTACCACTCTTACCATACAGGATGACAAAAGTGAGGCAATATAGGCTAAAGACTACCACAATTTTCATCTATTACGTTTATTACCATAGCAAACTAGTCTGGGACACGTTCCCTTAGTGTTAAGTAGAGTCATAGAGTATTAGTGCAGTCCATATTCCAGTTGTGGAAAATGTGTAAGAGACAGGGCCCTGCTTTCTCAGAACTACACATTTTTGTGTCTGGGAGGTTCCTGTAAGGAAGACTGGATCCAGTGGGACCTTAACTTAATAACTCTGTCACACATCCTACATCCCTTTTTGTAGGTCATCAATGTTACTAGCTTCTGGTTTGAATCCTGTTTAACAAAGAAAAGCAGCCAGTGAAAAAAATCCCTAATTTGCAAGTGGTTTTGAATGGAAATGTATCTTTAACAGAAGTGGCTGTGAGTTGAAACTCTGATACTGTCCCTACATTCATAGAAACATAGAATGGTTTGGGTTGGAAGGAATCTTAGACATCATCTAGTTCCACCCCTCTGCCATGGGCAGGGACAGCCTCCACTAGACCATGTTGCTCAAGACCTCTCCAGCCTGGCCTTGAACACCTCTAGGGAGGGGCTATCCACAACCTCCCTGGGCAGCCTGTGCCAGTGTCTCACTACCCTCAGCGTAAAGAATTTATTTCTGATATCCCATCTAAATCTACCCTCTCAGCATTTAGTGGGTGAAAGCAGAAGGGGCTTCACAAAGAGTGAAGTTGCTGTTATTTCCATTTTGTTCTTCAAAATCTCTTTAATCGGAAATTCAAAAACTTACTCCTGCCAAGAATTTCAGCACTGTCTGGCAGCCTCACGTGCTTCTGCTTTTTAGATGTCTCCACAGTGAAGTACCAGGAGAGAGGCAGAAGTTTTGCAGTGCTGAGAAACCACCTCTGTAAAATTGTCTCAAGTTCAAGATCTGAGAATTGATTCTTGTTTCTGAAAACACTGCCTTTACAAGCTGCCCTACTTAGATGATCCAGAATCGTCTTTGTGCCCTTGCTTGATGGCAGCGTGCGCTGTATTTTCTGTTCTTAAGTGTTGATAGCGACAGCTGTAAAGAGCAAGAGGTTAGGCTCTGACAAATAAGATTAGTACTTTAACAGAGTAAAATGGCACTACCAGTAAAATGGTAGTGATCTGGTGATGCTCCCATCAGTGCACTATTGCTGGGAATGGCAGGTTTGCTGTTAAATGCCATCTTTGAATTTGCTTCTGGAGAAAGATAGATTGCAATAGGTTCTGTTTGACCTCTGGCTGGGTATTCTTACATCCATGGGTTTGCTGATAAATGTAGATGCAGAACTGAAGTATTGGTTATTGCAGTTCTACTTGGCTGAAGAGGAAGGCTCTCAAACTTGTGCTTTAAGAAAACATGTCCATGGGTATTTTTCAGTTCTTACCATGCTCACGATACATTAGCCACTAAGCCTTCCTCAAAAGCATTATGATCTTTTCCCACAAACAAAGACGTTCTGCAAAATCTCTTAATCAAACAGAAGATACTGAACTACTTCAAATATTAGCCAGTTGTACGGCAAAATGTCCTCGGTGGCACTGCAGTGTCTCAGGAGGACCTGCAAGAATGCTGGGAAGCACTGCTTAGAAGTCTGTGTAGCTACAGGGAAAGGGGCAATGGTTGGAAATTAGAGTAGGATAGATTTAGACTGGGTATTAGAAGGACATTCTTTACACTGAGAGTGGTGGAACACTGGAGCATGTTGTCCAGGGATGTGATCAAGGCCCCATCCTTGGAGACATTCAGGTCAGACTTGATGGGACACCTGAACGACCTGATCTAGTTAGGAATGTCTCTGCTCACTGCAGACGGGTTGGACAAGATGACCTTGAAGGGTCCCTTTCAACCTGATGCATTCTATGATGTACTGGAAAAAACAACCAACATGCCTTTTGAACAATCTGACTGAATCCTACCTTATGGGATGTGTGTTTACTGTTGGACAAGCAGATGGGAAGGAGACATCTTTGAATTCGGGTGTGAAAATGTCTGTCTTTCAGAAGTGCTTCCCTAAATAGTTACTTTCCTGGGGCATTCTTTTCAGTGAAGGAATTGAAGGTCTAGCTATGTCTCCTTGTTATGGTTCCCTACCAACCACTTCTCTGTACCTACAGTGTATAGGCATTTTCACAGATTCACAGGTAGTGCTGGATTGGAAGGGGCCCTAAAAGGGCATCTTTTCCACCCCTGCTGCAGTGGGCAGACACATCTCCAACTCAATCAGGCTGCCCAGGGCCACATCAATTCTGGTCTGGAATGTCTCCAGGGACAGGGCCTCAACTGCATCCCTGGGCCACCTGTTATGGTATTTCACCACTCCCATTATGTATTTTATTTTATTTTATGACATTTTTTAGATCATGAACATGCAGGGATTCAAAAATATGGATGTTGCTCACCCTAGATAGTTTACTTTGGGGCAGGGTCTATATCACAGAATCACAGAACATGATTCTGGTTGGAAGGGACCTCAGAAGGTCATTTAGACTGATCCCTTGCCAAATCAGGCAGTAGGTGATACAGGAATGCATCCAGGTGGTGTTTGAATGTCTGCAGAGAAGGAGATTCCACAACTTCTCTGGGCAGCCTATTCCAGTGTTTTCTCACCCTCACAGTGAAAGTTTTTTCTTATGTTCTTGTGGAACCTCCTGTGCTTCAGCTTGCACCCACTGCCCCTCATCCTGTCACTGGGCATCACTGAGAAGTGCCTGGCTCCATCTTCCTGACGCTCACCCTTCCCATATTTATAAACACGAATGAGGTCACCCCTCAGTCTCCCCTTCTCTGAGCTAGAGGCCCAGCTCCCTCAACCTTTCCTCATAAGGGGGTAGCAGGAAGCATTCTGCTGCTGCAGTATAATAATTCAATCCCACCTGTCTTAGATGTCTTCACGGAAACAATATTTTCCTACACTACATCAGTTGTGATTGCTTATCGAAGAACAGAGTTGTTTGAAGTTTCAGTCTTTATCAAGACCCATTTTATGACAATCAGAGTGGCTATTGAATTTTAAATAGTGTCTTGAATGTGAGGCAGCTTTGCTGTCAAGGTCAGCCTGCGTTGGTGAAAATGCTGCTAATGAATGGCTTGTTAGCACTAGAGGTGATGGGGAATTACAGATCATCTCCTCTTCCTGAGTAGTCAAGTAAAGAAAGGTGTGAATTTGTATCCTGAATTTCAGTCATCTGTCTTTGAATGTCACATGCTCCCTTGCATTTTATGTTCCATATGCTTTTACCTGCAGTATAATTGGTGATTGATATCTTGAATGTCTTCTGTTGAGGTCTAAAAGCTGTGTATAAAAGTAAATAAGATATAAATACAAGTGGTGATGCAAAGCTCAGGCTGATGTATTGGGGGAAGCGAAACAGATGAGCTGGAGCAGTGTGAATGTCTCAGAGGAGAGAAAATAATATCCTGAGGTGCATCAAGAAAGTGTGTCCAACTTCTCTGCTCTGCCCTGGTGAGACCATGCCTGGAATATTGTATCCAGTTTTGGGCTCTCCAAGAGAATCAGGGAACTACTGGAGAACATCCAAACAAGGCTATGAGGATGTGTAAAGGACCTGAACATCTCTCCTGTGAAGAAAGACTGAGTGAACTGGGGGTGTTCAGTGAAGAGAAGGCTGAGAGGGGATCTTATTAATGTCTGTAAACATCTGAAGGGTGAGTGTTGAGAAGGTGCCATTCTCTTCTAAATGGTGTCCTATGATAGGACAAGGGGCAGTGGATACCAACTGAAACACTGGAAATTCCACCTCAGCATGAGGAGGAATTTATTTACTGTAAGGGTGCTGGAGCACTGAACAGGTTGCACAGAGAGGTTGTGGAGTCTCCCTCTCTGGAGACTTCAAAGACCTTGTGTGCATTCGTGTGTGGCCTGCCCTAGGTGATCCTGCTCTGGCAGAGGGTTTGGGCTTCATGATCTCTACAGAGTCCCTTCCAACCCCTACCATTCTATGATTCTAAGAACAGGATGTTGTCATTTAATAACAGGAGGAAAATCACCTGACTGGTGATCTCTGGTGCCATTGTTTCTTCTCCATGACTGATGCCTTTGGTGGTCGAACTGACCCCACTTCTGGAGTTACTGGTGCACAGAGCCATTCTCTTGCCTGAAGGCAAGCAATGAACTTGCCTTGTTGGCATATGGTGGGCTTTTTCTCTCACCTTTTCTTTTCATTTCTAGCTGGACTTACTTCAATATATCTCAAATTTGTACTAGACCCAGAATTGGCAGCTGGCATAAAACTTGAGTGAATTTAGGGCAGCTACTATTAATAAATAGGAAAATGTTCATAAAAATGGTGATTGGGATGTCGCATGCACTTGGATGCTTTATTGCACGTTCCAGCAGGCATCCAGACTAGCAGTAACTCTCACTGCTGGCCTCAATGTTCTCCCCTGAGTAATATTAGGCTCCTGATAAGTCAACAATGAAGTTCATTTTCCCACATTTGAATCTAAACAGGAATATAATTTCTAGTTTGTATTTAGTCATTTGAATTTGCTGTTCTGTGCCACTCAATTTAGATTTAAACAGCGTTTTCTTCTGGGGGTGTGCCTGTTGGTGGACTGCATGCAGTGAGTTAATGTCCTCCAACTATGGGAGTCTGAGTGAAGTTATTTCAAGATACGAAGTTATTTCAAGTTACAAGTTATTTCAAACACACAAAATAAGGAAGCCTAGAGAGAGTGGAAGCCAGGACAGGCATCCTGGAAAGAATACAGAGAAATTGTCCCAGTTGCCGGGATTAGGTTAGGAAGGCTGAAGCTGTAATAGAATTAAATTTGGCCAGGGACATCAAGGACAAGAAGAAAAGCTTCTATAGGTACATTGGTTATAAAAGGAAGACTAAGGAAAACGTTAGTACAGTGTTGGTGCTGAGGTACTCAATGAGTTTTTTGCCTCAGTCTTCGCCAGCAAGCACACCAGCAGCAATGTCCAAGTTGTAGAAGGTAGAAGCAGAATAAAGAACTGCCTGGTATAGAACAGGCTTGAGAGCATCTGAGGAACCTGCAGCTGTACAAGTCCATGGGATATGATGAGATGCATCTGTGGATCCTGAGGAAAGATGAAGTTGCTAAGGATGGATGGGGCCTAGTGAAGAGTGTCCCTGCCCAAGGCAGGGAGGTTGCACTTAGAGGATCTTTAAAGTCCCTTCCAACCCAAACCATGCTATGATTCTGTGGATGGGAATAGTGATTCTTGAAGGCAGAGAATCCATGATATACTTGAGGAACAGGAAAATCTGGCCTTTATTAGGGCTGTCTAGCAGCATGCTTTAATCTTGGAAATGAAGCAATGTCTGACTGTTAGAACATGAAGTCATTTGCACTAGCAGGAATTTTGGAAAACTATTTTTCTAGACCAAGCTTTGTCCATAACTCAGTGTTACAAACTTGAAGCTTGACCTCTACCAGTGGTGAACTGGAAGTTTATGTTTGTCTTCTTTAAACCTACAACTCTAGAGAAATGGTAAAATCCTCCCATTTGTGACATGGATATTGTTGGTGACTTTTTGGTTCAGAATCAGGGCTCTTGAGAAGGCTGTCTAGATGTGTGGACATTTCACTAAAAGCAGTAAGATCTACTTTTCAAATCTTTAGAGAGTTATTGGCAAAGCTGAGAACAGAGCTGATCTTCCAACCCTTTTGCACAGCTGAGGTTCGTCTCCATAGAGGTAGCTATGACAGAATGGGGGCTCTAGATAAAATTTGAGACATATGAGGCTGAAGTTTCTTTGTTGATTTTTAATTCTCTCCAAATCCAGCAACAGAAAATCCTGAGATCTAAAAGGAATTGTTGTTTGTTTAATGGATTTGACATTTTGTTTGAAAAATGAAAAAATGAGTAATTAAGATCCCCCTCTGTGGTGCTTTGGAAAGCTAAACTCCAGTGAGCTGAAGTTCAGAGTAACAGAACAATACAGAATTACTTTGAAGTACTAATGAAAAGCACAACAGATGATTACAGCACAAGAGGAAAAAAAAATAGGCAGGTTATTACAGTGCTTTTTTCTATGGAGCTGGGATGCAAATCCCATTAGGGGAGTTCTATTGTCACAAGATTTGCTATATAGAAGCTATTGATAACATTGTACTATGTATCTGCTTACCCTGATGTTTCCCAGAGGACACTTGAATGAAGGAGCTTTGGAAAATATTGTCAGGAGGGTGCTTTAGAGCACCCCAAGCAGAAAGAGAAGCATAAGGCAACAGATCTAAAAAAAAGAGAGAAAGAAAGAAAGAAATGTGATTAATAACTCTTTTTTTTTAGTGATTCAACAAGAGAAATGGTCCTGGGGATCATGAACCCAAGGGGCAGGGATGAATGCATGAGTAAGACCTGAGAGAGAAAAGGGCAGGTTCTCAATTCCATAAAAGGAGCACTTGGATTTTCACCGCCTCCAGCTACACAGAAGTGTTTAAAAGGATTGTTTCTGTGGGAGTCACTGCAGGGCAAGAGTGATATTTTCATAGCTAGAGCCTTAGCATGAATCCACTAGGAGGGTGAAGATGTAATGTCTTGTAAAAGATGGATGTTACCTAGGGTTGCAAGTGTCAGGATCTTCTCGTTGTGTGATGGCCTTTGGAGCAAACCATTGTGTCAGTCTTCCCTTTTCTCTTCCTCCAGGGTTGCTTTAGAACACACAACTTGCTATTTTTTCACTTGTCCAAAGACCTCACCATTAATCTGTGTCCAGAGGTTCTTTTAAATGTGGATCTCTTCTCCTTAATTTACCTAAGTCTTGTTATGTTCTCAGCCTCTAGATTTTGAAAGTTTTGATTACTTTCTTCCCCCAAGTAACTCAGCCAGCAACCAGCTTAAATCTTCTGTAATTAGTTAAGACTATGCTAGTATTTCTTGGTTACTTGCCTGATGGAGTGTGCATCCTTCTCTGTATTGAGTGCTTGAGGGGACATGAGGAATTGGAGAAATGGAAGTTGGATTGCTTGCTTTCTCCTCCAGATGGTTTACGTACTGCCTTGTGCTCACCCATATCATCAAGTATGAAAATTGAACTTTAAATTCCTGCGTGGCAAAAAATAGTTAACTTTTCTGCTCTGCTCATTATCTCTGCACTTTGGTGCAGGTTGGCTGGTTTGTTAGATTTTGGCATTACATGAAACATGCTATTAAAAATAGCATGTGCATTTACATTTTTGAAGGTAGCACAGAGAGATTCTTTATGTTTTTAGTGGGTAATTGCCTAGATAACCTGCCACACAGCATACCATATAGGGTCTGAAATGATTGATGGGCTTGTATCAAAGACAGCTTTCTGGGAATCCCAGAAAGTAGGCTAGGGGTTGGAAGGGTCTTCTGGAGACCATCTAGTCCAACCCCCCAGCTAAAGCAGGATCACCCACAGCAGGTTGCCCAGGATCACAATGTCCAGGTAGGTTTGGAATCTCTCCAGAGGAGACTCCACAACCTATCTGGGCAGTCTACTTCAGGGCTCCAGCACACTCATAGCAGAGAAGTTTTTCCTCACGTTGAAGTGAAACCTTCTGTGTTCCAGTTTGTGCCCATTGTCCTTGTGCTGTCACTGAGCAACACTGAAGACTCTGGCCCCATGCTCTTGCCCTCACCCTTTAGCTTTTGGTGAGCATCGAGAAGATCTTTCTCAGTCTGCTCTTCTCCAGACTAAATAGCCCCAGGTCTCTCAGCCTCAGAGACATGCTCCAGTTCCCTCAGCATCTTTGTGGCCTCCTGGAGAGGCTCAGAGTCCATCTAGTCTGTCATACTGGGCAACATAAGTGGCATAAGCAAGAGCATACATTTGTAATATGTTGTCATGATCACTTGAAATTAATTGAAGGCAATGTCAGTTCTGCACCTCAGTAAAAATCTTAGGATTTTTACAAAGTATTTTGAGTAACTTATGTAGCCTGATAAAAGATTCAGATCAACCAATAACACAACTCACATCTAATACAGGGTTGAAGTGGGTAAAACTGCTTTCAAGTCCTTTAAGGTAGAAAACAAAAGTGCTGTAAGTGGAATATCTGTTCTAGATCACTCCAAAAGAAATAGATTTTTATTATCTGTTTGGTTTGGATGCCCAAGCTGACACCTTAAATAAGCTCTGGCAGTAAGGGGAAAATCACTTACTTTTCTGTTGCTTTTGTATTTCAAAGTATTTCTAGACTATGCTTTTCCCAAGAGGTGTTGGACCAGATGATCTTTGAGGTCCCTTCCAACTTGATATTCTGTGATTGCATTCTGTGACTCTATTTTCTCCTCTGTTTCCTCGGCCAGATGATCCTTAAGGTCCTTTCAACCTGATACTCTCTGATTCTATTTCTCTTCTGTTTCCTTGGCTAGCTCACTGCAAAGAGAAGAGGCAAGTGATTTCTGTGGCAGCTGGTACCTAGTTAATCCACTTTATTTAGTCTTAGTGTTATTTGTCTTCTATCTGCTGTCTACGTCAAGCCTTTCCCACTAGCCATCTCTGACATTCCTTTTCTATTTAGCAACAGGGGAAGGACAATGAGGTTAAGACCACAGGGACTGCAAATCTAGCATCTAATTTTGAACTTTCCTTGGTCATTGTTTTCCTTGATCACCT
>VWYK01121238.1:0-11111 GCA_013399775.1 Semnornis frantzii
ACTATCACCATGCATACTCTGTATAGTTTGTGTGATTAGCCTGATTCTCACTCTTTCTAATTGCATTTAATTGTAGGTTACACAAAGCAAACAGACAGCAATGCTCACTGGTTTTGCTTTAGGCTGCTGGGGTTTTTTTGGTGTGTTCAAGAGCTATCAGGTGAAGCAGAGGTTCAGAATGTTTCTGCAACACACCTTGGAGATCTTTCTGGTTTTTCATAGCACTGTATTTCTAAAAGGGTGCAAATGAAAGTTAGTAGTGCAGCAGGCATTTTACTACGCAAAGCAATATTTTCTGCAGCTCTGTATTGCTTTTGGCATGTGTTTGTTCTGATCTGAAACCTTTAGTATGCAGTCATGCATATTTGTGACATACTTCTGTATTTTCAGGTATTTCAAGGTAATTAATGTTCTATGTATCACACTAATTTGTTTTTTCTTTTAGTATAGAGGTACAGACAGTCAGTGTCATAATATTTCTGATCTGAAACCTTTAGAATGCAGTCATACATATTTGTGGCATACTTCTGTATTTTCAGGTATTTCAAGGTAATTAATGTTCTATGTATAATACTAATTTGTTTTTTAGTATAGAGGTACAGGCAATCAGTGTCAGATAGTATTTCTGATCTGAAACCTTTAGAATGCAGTCATACATATTTGTGGCATACTTCTGTATTTTCAGGTATTTCAAGGTAACTAATGTTCTATGTATAATATTAATTCATTTTTTTTTCTTTTAGTTTAGAGGTACAGATAGTGTCAGATAGTACTTCAGGTTGTGTTAATAGTTTTGGATGAACTTTAACTCTTCAGAGCTTGGCATCTGTGATAGCTAGACTTGTTTAACCTTAGAATGGGCAGCAGAGATATTTAGCCACAGTTCCTACTGAATTTGCTTTGCAATCAGTCTTCATGTCCCTTTATTTAGTCTCTCTTATCGATCGCTCATAACTGTGCCAAGCTGGGTTGAAGTTTTTTGTAGCACAGAGAATTATGTGTAATACTTTTGGCCTGAAATTAATTGACATCAATTTATAAGGTCCTAGTGACTTCAGTAGGAGTTGGATTCTGCCCCATTATCAGGACTGTTGTCCTCATCACCTTTGGCATCCATACCAGACATATTTTAGATAACAATGCTGTAAAAACAGAACCCTGACATCAGTGAAAATGATCAAATTGTCCATTGTCAGGCAGGACAATAACCTGTTACAGTAGTCTTTGTACCTTTTATCATAGCTGAATAAAATGTCATCCTCTAAGTTTTGTAAGATAAGCCTTATTAAGAGGTGTGTGAATAACAGGGATTCTACCCAACAGATGAGCATGGATGCACAAATACCTTACAGGTTTGGGGTTTGAGAACAGGGATGGGATTGGATTTTGTTGTTTTGTTGTTTTGTTTTTTTTTCTTTTTTTCAGGTGATTAGGCAGGCAAAACTGGTTTGCACCCTTGCTACAAAGTTAACAAAGCATTATATTGCTACCTGGCCATCTGTTAGGATAGAATGGTTATTATGTTCACTGATGTTACTTCGATATTTTTTTTGTGTGTGTGTGTTTTTCAGAACTTGTGTTTCACATTCCATATGTTACACAAAAGGCTATTTTTTTCCCCCAGTGTATTTCAGTGGAAAACCTGTTGATAAATTTCACATGCTCCTAGCTAAAATAGCCACTGCTGCTATTTGATTGTGGAGGGTGACAATTATATTTTGTACATTGTTTGAATTCTTATAGAAGCAGCTGCCATATTCTTTGCTCAGTGTCAGATAAAGCAAATCTGTGCAGTTACATTTTTCCAGGAATCAGATTGTGTTTGCTTGCAGCCAAAATGCCTTGCCAATTCTTTCATTCTCACACAGGTGCACTCTCACCTTTCCTGTGCCCCTCTTCAGCTGGCATATGCTGATGTTGCTGTCTCTTTGCTGCTGCTGTGGGTTTTTTTAGCAGCTATGGTGTAAACTCAGGTAACCTTAATAGCACCAGAATGATTCTGCAGTTTATTTACTTTTAATTAGTAATGATATAAACACAAATATTTGCTTTTCATTTATGTATAGCACATTTCACCTGTTTTGAGACAGAACAGCTTGTAATACTTCTTGCTTTTAGATATAGACACAGAGGTAGAGATTTATATACAGAGTATGCCAGTTTATCCTTGAAGATAAATCTCTTGTCTGGGATTGAGGAAAAACTGAGGACTAATGTAGCACTGCAAATCTGTAGATCTTGTGCTGGTAACATTGCTTTTGCTGTTTTCTCTACTTGTGATGATCAAATATTTAAATACACAACAAGTATAAGATTATGGTTATGATTTTACTGAAGATTGTCAAAATTCTGTAGGCAAAACCCATTGTTTCCTCTTGCTACTCACACAGAGGAAATAGTGCAAATGATCTATAGACAAATTGCATTCACTTTGTTTGCAGATCTGGACTCATTTTGGGTTTTTTTGAGGATTATACAAAGTGAACATATGTGGAATATTGCTACCAGCTTGCATTCTTTGATAAATCCAGACAGGCAGAAGAATGCTGGTGGCAGAAAGTCTAGGATACTGGTGTTACTTATGGTTAAAAGAGAATCTGGACATTCTAGTCCTTTTATGAAACAAATGGTGGGGAGATGAGAACACAAATTGATAGATAAAGGTGTTTCACGTGTTACATATCAAAAGTCACAATCAAACATATTCAGCAATGAATTCCAGGTTTTCATTCTCTGATTTCCATAGATCTTCTTTAGTCTATGCATGGAGCAGAGACACAAATGGAGAGATTTGCATTCATAGTTACAGCCAAAAAGTGATCTTTTTTGCACAAAACATCTGATCTGCACTGAGAGGCTTTCATATGCCAGCAGACCATTCCAGCTGTCTTGTAGCTTCCAGCAGCACAGCGGTGGCAGGGGTCAGGGTCTGTCAGTTCAGACCTTTGCTGTTCAGCAGACATGAGCTGGTATCATTACGCAGGCTGTCAGTGCCAGTCTGAAACTTCATGGGGTTTCCTGTCACTCTGCATCACCCAACTCTGGAGTATCACTGCTGAACTGAATGATGAGGAACTAGGAGTACTTCAAGGAATATTGCCTAATATGTGGCTTCAGAGAACCTTCTCACAAATTGTTTGCCTGAAGAAACAGGGATCTTCCTCTGTCCTTTCTATCCTCCTAAAAATTGTCATCTGTTGGTCAATGTCAGACTTACTGCATAAAAAAAGGAGAAATTGCAAAGACAATTAATGTCAACAAATGTCAGGAGAATAAGTGGATGGTTAGTGTACAGAGACCCATGCTGTTTCTCCCTTTGGGGGAGAGACCTGCACACCTACACATGTGTTCTTCAGAAGCCAACAAACCACTCTGTCGTGGGTTTAAAGAGTGAAGCTCTCAAACTAATTGGAGAAAAGAAATAGGATTACATTTGGAGAGAGTTACAGACAGGAATTACAAAAGAGATACAGAATCCATAAGCGACCTCCTGAATTTTTCCCCCAACCCAAAACTAAATCTGACATCCTCAGTGCTCCAATCCTCCCCCCTCATGCCTCTGCCAGCCAAGAGGCCTAAGCACAGCCTCTGGAGGCCACAACCAGGCCTATCCTTACATGTTTGTCCTGATACCGCAGCTCCTGCCCGGCAGAAGGCTGGAGGGGGAGGACAAGAGAACAAGCTGGGCTGGTCCTGAGCTTATGAAGAGATAGCAGAATTGTGGCATTGAATAACAATCTTCAAGTCCCAAAAGGACTTTTTTAACCCTATAATTCCCACCCTGGGACAATGCAATAAGCGGTCCCAAAGCACAGCAGGACTGACAAAGAGAATCCTGAAACATCCTTCTGAGGGAAGGAAGGTGAAGGGGTCAAAACCCACAAATCAAAAGGAATCAAATTTTCAATAGTTCTGCTGTAATGTAATTTACACGTTAATTGTATTCTGTCCAAGTAGCAGGACTTGAATCATAGAGGTTGCTGTGGCTTTTGGTAGAATAGATACTCCTAAAACTGGAAAACCAGCCACAATTTTGAGATTTTTAAAGTCCATCTCACCACATGCATGGCAGTGGCTCCAGCATGTATAGCTTTTACACTTTCAGTGAGGGCTCATAATGGGACAGAATCTTTTGTGTTTAGACTGAGGCCCTTTCTATTAGTTTAAACAAAAATTCTTAATATACTTTTAATGGAAATGCCTGCTAAAAATTTCATCTCATAACAGGCATGTTGTCATCTGGTTTACTTTGTGGCTTCGAGCGTTGTGATTGTTCTCAACCTTCATTGCCTTGGTGGTCTTGAAAGGTGAAAGGCATTGGCAGCAACAAAACCATCAGAGAGTTTAATATCTGTTGTGATTTGCTTCTGTATATCAAGGTTCAGGGACACCTCTTGGTTATTAATTTGTATCATTCCTTATTTCTCTGAAAGGTCAGAGGGAATATGGAATTAAATCAAACTGCTGAGTAAACTGACATGATACATTTTGGAAACAAAAATTACATTTCTGTGTAAATTCATCAGGCAATATTATCAAAATATTACAAGGTGCTTGTACTCATTTCACCTATGCTTTTTAAAAAATTGTCATCTGATTTAACAGCTTTGCCTTTTCTATGAAACTACTTTGACTATACCTGGAGTACTGTGTGCAGTTCTGGAGCCCCCAGCACAGGAAGGGCATGGAACTGTTGGAGAGGGTCCAGAGGAGGCCACAAAGATGCTTGGAGGGCTAGAGCAGCTCTCCTATGAGGACTGGCTACAAGAGTTGGGGCTCTGCAGCCTGGAGAAGAGAAGGCTTCCAGGAGACCTTGGAGTAGCCTTCCAGTATCTGAAGGGGGCTACAGGAAGGCTGGGAAGGGACTATTGACAAGGTCTTGCAATGACAGGACAAGGGGCAATGGGTTTGAACTGGAGAGGGGAGATTTAGACTGGGTGTCAGGAGGAAGTTGTTTGCAGTGAGGGTGGTGAGACACTGGCACAGGTTGCCCAGGGAGGTTGTGGCTGCTCCCTCCCTGCAGGTGTTCAAGGCCAGGTTGGAGGAGGCCTTGAGTGTCCTGTGCTAGTGGGAGGGGTCCCTACCTATGGCAGAGGGGTGGAACTAGATGGTCTTTGAGGTCCCTTCCAACCTTACCATTCTACTATTCTATGATCTAGTGAATTTTACTTCCATAAAAATGTTATAATGATTATTCTATAGATTCATTTTCTTTTCAGTCTAAATTATATTATAACCTACATAAGGAAATGAGAGATTTATAATGAAAAACAAGACTTGTAAATAATATATTTATCATTATAGTATGAAGTAGGTAAATATAAAATTATGCCACCTTCAACTGAATTTTGCTTCCAGAAATAAATGCTTGTGAGGAAATACCCAATTTTAACTTGGCAAACTTTCTGTGTTACTTGCAGAATACAATAGGAAAACCCACGGTATTCAAATCTGTAGTAGCAAATAGTATTTGCTAAAAAGAGAATAGTAACAACCTTCAGCCCAAAGTAGAGCTGAACATCAAAGCATGAGCTTACTCCTGCATTTGTTATCTGTCATGTGAGGCTTAGTGTTGCTGACATCTGGAATATTTCTCAATGTGTTTGTATAATGTGTTTCTTTCTGTCTCTCTGTTATTGATCTTACATCCATTTGCCACGCAGTCAGATTTTCCTAAATGTTTGGAGCCTCAGTTTTATTCTCTCATCCTCTCTCGCTGCAGCAGTTTTGCATTTGTTAAAATTTTCCTCAACAAACAGTAGAAAAGAGTCAAAAGTTCAAGAGCAGGCTGAAGACAACCACCAAATGGAATTGTTGCACATGAAAAAATGTAACCGTAGCTACACTGAATGGATTTAGAGGATATGAAGTTTGGGTGACTTCTCTCTCAACAGATCTTTAAGGTAATAGTTGAGCAGCATTGGCACAGGGTGACAAAGGTGCTTCAAATCTGCCTACACAAGTGAGGTGGAGGATAATGAAGCATAGTTCAGTACAGTGGGGGTAGACAAAGGCAGTGCAGATATTCAATGGATGTTTCATGTCTTTCTATTGCATTGGAATATTGAACTCACTGATTCACTGAGGAATCCTTTCGTTGCCTTCTTTGGATCAAGGTTGTCCTGGTTTTCCATTGGGGTCACTGTTACGAGAGAACTCTTCAGCTCTTTGCTTGTGTTTTAACAAAGATTGCATATCAGCTTAGCAAAATGTTTTCCCTTTGAAGCAGTGGTAAGTCATGTTGTATTAACCTACTCCTTTGAATTAGTAGCAACATATCCTAATTATCTGTATCTTGATATCTGCAGTGAGTATGCAAAAAAACCACTTTTAACACTTGGAGTAATAAAGATTCCTTCTTACAGTTTGTTTTATTCCTCTTATGAAATCCTCTGTTCTAATGGCAAGTATCATTTCCTTCATATCTTGCAAGCGTGCAAAGTAACCTCATTTAATAAAAAATTGCAGTTTGTTTTAGTTTGTTTCAGTATGGTTAGTTTTTAAGTTTCTCTGAAAGCTCAAGGCAGATTTTGCTTATTCAGCTACTTACCCATCCCATTGCTGAAATCTTGTGGGCCAGATAATCTACAAAAGCCCAGCAGCAAAGCTACTGTGATAATGAACGCTCAGATTCCCCAGTCAGATTTTATTTTAAGTTGCTGTGACACACTCTGCTCTTGAATAAATGTTTATATTTAAAATACCTAATATGTACTGAAGTCCTTTATAACTAAATCATTGAATAATCATTGAACTAGCAGTAGAAAGGTCAAGAGAACGTGGTCAATAATGATGTGATCGTGTTGCAACTTCAGGCAGCAGGCTTTCTGTCTTGCCACGGTTTATCAGGCTTTGTTGTGCGATGGACAGAATTGTAGCTGACACAGTGTGTGTGTAAGGTTTACCAGAGAAATGTATTCCAATAATGGGAAGGGTAGGACTTAGGGAGTCAAAACAAATGAATTCAGTTTGACCGTTGTTGGGTTGGAAGTGTGGACTGCAGTGGCCTTAAGAAGAGATCTGAATTGCAAAGGGTCTGATTGTTAAACGATTACAATCGCTTGCTGCTGGCGGCCATAAAAATTAAAAAGGTCTAAGTGCTTCTTTCAGACAGAGATGCAGAGACTAATTTTACATGAATGCATACCCTAACAAGATTAGCTGGCTTATTCAGGCGTATGAATTGCACTTCTGTTCTTCGTGTTAAACAAGCTTGTATCATCACAGCCACTCGCAGCTTATCATAGTCTCAATCAGGCCTGCACTTTCACTCCATGTTTTCCCTTGGCCTTCACTATTGTAGTGCCAGATCTCTGAGGTTTTGCCTATTTTCATGATGACCTTTGCTACTTGTCCTCAGTTTGAATTCTTTGCTTTCTCTGCTTATGTTTCTTTATTTTTAACATATTGTTCTCCTAACAAGTCTGTGTTACGCAGAGTGATGTCATAGTTTAGTTACACCACACTATTGGAAGAGTGGAAATGGTCCATTTTAAACAGAATTTCCTTTTGTTGCACACTGTGTTTCATATTCCTTCAGCCTTGGTGGTGCTATGAGGGTAGCTGCTGTTTATACAGCAATTATGCAGGATATAGAGAATTCTTTTCTTGTCATGGATTAGACAAAATATAAAATCAATCTATAATGCCATGACAAAACATGAAAAATTGCCAAGTTACAGGAAATAAAACCCAGTTCCCCTTCTGGGATCAAATACGGTGTCCTCCTCTTGTTTTATGAAGCAGCCTGGCTAAAAACATCCCCCAAAACATTAAAAGTGTTAACACAGTTGTAATTTTGTTTTGGGGTTTTGTTTTGTTTGTTTGTTTCTGTGGGTGTTTTGTTGGAAGCCCCATCCCTGGAGGTCTTTAAGGCCAGGCTGGATGGGGCTCTGAGCAACCTGATCTAGTGTGAAGTGTCCCTGCCCGTGGCAGGGGGGTTGGAACTGGATGATCCTTGAGTTCCCTTCCAAACTTCCCATTCTATGATTCTGTAACAATTGTATTAATACTCTTCTGTAATTTGTGGCTTCAAGGAAGGTCAACCATAGTTTCCTACAAGCAGCAGTAAGCTTAAAGGTCTCAAAAAGCCAAGAATTGATTTAATAAAAGAAAAAAGTTCAACAGCAAAGTCTATTTTAGATGTATTAAACATCTCTGTAATATATTATGCATCAATATATTTTGAAGGGAGCCAAAGCAAATTTTGTTTTAGACAAATTCAGGTTTTTTCACTTTTTAGCTTTTGCATTTTCTACCTCACCTTTAAATTCAGGGCTAGTAACATTTCATGCATCCCCTCATAGGAATTGGAAAGTGAATATTTTCAATGTGTATTGAAAACCATTCACTTAACCTGCTTTTTATAATAATACTAGATCAGTAAGTATATGAGTAAATAGTAGTCTTAACATTCCTTTTTTTTCTCACTTTGTGTTCTTACCATCTTATGTAAACTTCTTTTTTGTGCTAGCAATAGCAGACATAAATGTGAACTTCACAACTACAACGTAAGCAAGGCTCAGCTGAGGTAATTGCTGTACACAGGGCATGCCATTTCCCAAGCCACTTGTGTAAACCTGCATGTATGGATGTATATTTGCTCATATGTGCATTTCCCTACTGTATAATTAAGGCACTGGAGCACTGCCCTGTGAGGGGAGGCTGAGGGACCTGGGGCTTTTTGATCTGGTGAAGGGAAGACTTAGAGGGGATCTAATCAATGTTTATAAATATCTGAGGGCTGGGCGTTAAGAGGGAGGGGAACAAACACCTCTGAGTTGCACCCTGTGATAGGACAAGGGACAATGGATATAAACTACAGCACAGGAAGCTCCACCTCAACATGAAGAAAAACTTACTGTAAGGGTCACAGAGCCCTGGCACAGGCTGCCCAGATAGATTATGGAGTCTCCTTCTGTGGAGACTTTCCAACCCTATCTGGATACGTTCCTCTGTGGCCTGCCCTAGATTATGGCCCTACTCTGGCAGGGGGGTTGGACTCGATAATCTTCAGAGGTCCCTTCCAACCTCTAACATCCTGTGATAAAATTATCTGAATGCTAAAATGCTGGTTCTTGTTTCCCCTCCATATTTTTTATTCCTAGAAAAATAGCAAATAATTTGCTTATGTTATTTAAAATTTCATGGACTGATCCCATTTTTTATTAAAAATCTCATATGTGAGATGATTACTATGTTGCATGTTCATATTGCAGCAATAGCTTGATGACAGTTATTAATAATATGTATACTGAAGAATAGAATAGAAATCTTACCTTAGTTTCATCTGATTGCATTTACTTATTTCTTTGCATACAACTTGAAATCTCAAATACCTTAGAAACCTCCTGGTCTTTTGCCCTGTTTTCATTATTGCTGATGGTCTTGTCTCCTCCTTTGTCATTTGATCAGACTGAAAGTTTTCATCTTGTATCTTGTGTCTTGAAAGAAACATAAAGGAAGAAGCTAGCTGGCAAGACAATGCAAGTGAAAATACAGAGGGGAAGTGAGAAAGGTAAAAAGACCTACACAGAAGTATTGGATAAGACATTAAAAACAGTAACAACAAAAAAACCTCCAAAAACCAACCAACCAAACAACAACACAAAAAAAAAAAACACAAAAAACCCCCCACACAAACAAACAAACAAAAAAAAAACCCACAAAAAAAAACAAAAAAAAAAACCAAAAAACCCAAACCAACAACCAGACAAACAAACCCCAGCAAGCAACGACAAAGAAAGATCATAACAGTTTGTTTCTGATCCTTGAGAGTCAAGAAGTGGACTGGTTTGTTGTTGTGTGATGAGGTCTTCTGTGATACCTGCCACGTTCCACTTTTCATGAAATGTGAATGGAAGCAAATTGCAAGTACAGATTTTTAAGGTGGCAGCTGCCTGGTAGCCCATCTGAGAACAGCTTTAGAAACTGGTAGATGCAGCATCCCATCAACTAGTCTGGCTAGTCTAAGAAGAGGCCAAATGCCTGTGCATAGTGACTATATAATATGGCTATACATAGTACCAGCATCCTGGAGTAAAGAGTAGCATTGCCCTCAATCTTCTCAAGTGAGCTTTATGTGTTAAGGAAAGAGTATCTCCATTCTGCATTGATATGAGTCTTCCAAAGGGTCTTCAGAAGTAACCAGACTGAAAATCCAGGTGAGCCAAATTCTGAGATGCCGTACTGCCTCTGTGACAGATAGCAGATGATACCAAATGTACACCTTTGTGAGTCTACTGATTTGGGACTGAATTGTTTTCTTTTCATGTAGTTGCACTGTACCATAAGAATGTCTTGCAGAACTAAACATGTCTCTGAATCTTTTGCCAGGATTCAGCAGATGCCTTATTGCAGTGTTTGAAACAAAATAAGCCTTCCATTGCCTTATGTTGCCCATTGTGCCACGTTTAGATTGCCATTTGAAAGACAGATTTTCAGCAAACAAATATATTAAAGGGGTACAGAAATAAGTAGACTTCTTGTGCAAGAAGTATCATGAAGAGGCTCTTTTAGGGGGAGTGATATCCTGCTATGTGGAAATAATTTTTGTTTAGCGGGACAATGCCATTTCCTAGTTAACTACTGTGAATTCTCTTTACGTTCAGTTGTCTATCTGCTTGTTTGGTAACATAAAGACAACCACATTCAGAGTTCTGAAAAGCCAGCTGGCTGCTTTTCAAATGCACAGCCTTTGAAATTGATTTGAAACTCCTTTTGTGCAGTAAAACAAATGTGAATTGTTGACGTAGTGATGACACTGCACATAGCGTGCTTCTCTGAAAAAGCAGAATCAGTTCTTTTTCCTTCCACAAAGTGAGTCACCAAGATGTAAATCTAAGCAGGATCTTTTCTGTCTTGAACAGAAATGTGAGATTAGTCGGCTTTTTTCCAGAGGTGACATTTCTGATTCACATTTTCTGTGAGCTGATTCCTCTTGTTTCGTACGTATTAAATTATTTCCACAGTGTAGTGATATGTTTCTAAGTCACATTATTAATGTAACCCACGGTTGTCTTGAAGTGCATTGCTTGTATTCACATGCTTGGGTGGATGAAGAAGTGGCTAAGTTCTGGAAGCTTGAATTATAGAATGGTAAGGTTGGAAGG
>VWYK01121241.1:0-14700 GCA_013399775.1 Semnornis frantzii
GAGCCCCAACTCTCTCAGTATGTAAGATTTAACTAAGGTATGCTAATAGATAACACCAAAAGTGACTGCAAATAGAAAAAATGGAAATAAATGCGACTATAAAAAATGAAGAGGAATAGTTTATATTATAGTTCTGAACATACATATCAGAATTCTAACATAAAATACTGCACACAAAGCAGTGGCAAACTTAGACCATAAAAATAAAAGTGACCTGCTTACTTAATGTTCCCACTGAAAAGGCAAGTCAACTTCAAAATGTACCTCTTTCTACTTTACATCCAAAAATACAAATTCTGGTTAAAATTTGTAGGAATCATGACAGTGATTTGTTGCATATGATTAATTATAGCATGGAGTCTAAATCTTTCAGAATAAAAAAAAAAGAAATCTGACTCAAGTCAATGTTTTAATCATTGGTGTCTCATCTTTTCACAGCCATAGATCTCTGTGAAATCAGGATTGGACAATATCTTTTGAGTTAAACTTCTAACTGCCATGTCTGTAATTAGTGGTGTCTTGAGCAAAATATATTTCTGAAAAGATAATTTTCTGGATTCGGAGATTATCTATCAATGTCAAAAGAACACTATAGAGGAAAACTAAGCAGAGAGAACAAAACCGGAAATTAAACCTGGATCCAGTATTATAGAATCATAGAATCAGCCAGAATTGGAAGGGACCACAAGGATCATCTAGTTCCAACCCCCTGCCATGGCCAGGGACACCCTACCCTACATCAGATTGCACAAAGCCTCATCCAGCCTGGCCTTAAACACTTCCAAGGGTGGGGCCTCAACCACATCCCTCAACAACCCATTCCAGGCTCTCACCACTCTCATGCTGAAGAACTTCCTCCTCATGTCCAGTGTGAATCTCCCCACCTCCAGCTTTGCTCCATTCCCCCTAGTCCTGTCACTGCCTAAGAGCCTAAAAAGTCCCTTCCCAGCTTTTTTGTAGGCCCCCTTCAGATACTGCAAGGCCACAAGAAGGTCACCTGGGAGCCTCCTCTTCTCCAGGCTGAACAGCCCCAACTCTTTCAGTCTGTCCTCATAGCAGAGTTGTTCCAGCCCTCTGAGCATCCTCATGGCCCTTCTCTGGACACACTCCAGCATGTCCATATCCGTCTTGGGATAGGAGCTCCAGAACTGGATGGAGTACTCCAGGTGGGGGTCTCACCAGAGTGGAGTAGAGGGACAGAATCACCTCCTTCGACCTGCTGCTCACACTTCTCCTGATGCAGCCCAGGCTCTGGTTGGCTTTCTGGGCTGCAAGTGCACCCTGCTGGCTCATGTTGAGCTTCTCATCCACCAGTACCTGCAAGTTCCTCTCCTCAGGGCTGCTTTCCAGCCAGTCACTGCCTAGCCTGTTTACGTGCCCACTGCCCTATTATGTGACTTGACCTTGTCTAAAAGGTACTGGAAGTTAGTAAGAGTCCATTATGTGGTGGATGCCAAGCTTTTGGTTAAGAGCTCTTCTAATGGGTTTTTTGAAATTTGAAACATTTAAAAATGTAAATATTTTTTAACTGATTTAAGACTTAGTGTCCTGAGAACAGTTAAACAACTACAGAGAGATTTCTACGGTGCTACAAGTCTGCAGTCTATGCAAAAGGTATTCTTTCTAAACTTCCTGCAACCTTATGGTTATGTCATGTCTCATGTCAGCTAGGACATATGTATTATTGAATTTTCCATGGCAAAGAGAAAAGATGATGATTACTTGCAGAAAGGATGTGCAAGAAAGAAAAGTAGCAAGAGGCTGAAGGGAATAGAACACATAGTACAGAAGTCAGGAATAGAATCTTCTAATGCCATGTACCTTCTACTTTGTGTCATTTTTGGTGGTATCTTTTCTGCTAACAGTGCAGCACAACCTTTCTTATCCAGCTACATTTTATTTCTCCATAGGGTTGATCGTGTGTGAAATCTAGAGGCAGAAGCAATCCTCCTTAGCTTTGAGAAGATAGTTTTGCATGGAAATTTTCTTTCTATACTGGCACATGGAAAATCAGAACTCCTCAGTCTCACAGGCACAAACTGGTGGGACCAGGATTCAGATGATTAATTTGGCCAACAGCTGTGTATAAAAGAGTGTTTAGAAGGTTGCAGAAGGAAAGGCTAAAGCTGGAATAAAATAAATCTGTGACTTCACTTAGGATGAGCCTGTGTGCTGTCACTGGCTGAGTGTGTGAGGTGAGAGTTGTCTTGGCAGAAAGTGAAGCATTTTTTTCTCTTCCAGAAAATGAATCACCTGCTCTGAGTGTATCTTTTTCTGAAATTATTTTCATAAAGTAGAAACTTTTCCGACATTCAAATACATAGCAGAGGTCCGTTCAAGTGAAGGAGACTCCTCCACCTGTTGAGGCCAGGTTATTTTAGAGTTTTGCCAGAACTATGCCCCAGCAATCAGTATAGTGCCAGAAACTGTCCTGCTGGCATTGCAGTCTTATTCCCAGAAGTATCACTGAGCAGAGACACTAACTCAGTCATAACTGCCAAGTGCTCATTATTCTTGATCTGCTTCTGTTTATTCCCCTTCTTTGTCCCCTTCTAGCTTTTAAGGGAGAGATTTTGTTGTCTTAAATCTGGAAAAAAATAGAATGTACTGTCTCTAAAAACACTGTGCTTGTGCCAGATGTTGTCTAGATATTGAGGAAGCTCCAAATTCTTAGTTCTATCTGTAATTTAATTTGAATAAAAACTGTGAAGGTAGTAGTTGAATAGATCTGTTAGAGCAGTGCAGCCTAAGAGGAGGTGGGCAGTGATGGCAGAACACCAAGAGACCCTTAAAATTTTGTGTCCACACTAGATGGTGCTAGAGAGATCTTCATGAAATCTCACATGCGATACAAGATGCCTTGCAATCACAATTAATTTATTTGATTATTATTTTTATAATTTATTTTATGTATTTTCCTTTTTTCATATTAAGATATCTACTGGAAATACAACACAGCAAAGAGGGAACAGTCCCAGAGGTTTCAGTGTAGTGGATAACTTCCTGACACTGCTGGTAATGGAGCCAACTAGGGAAGGCACTTTGCTGGACCCGCTGTTTGTGAACAGAGAAGGACTTGTGGGCAATGTAATGGTTGGGGGCTGTGTTGGGCACAACAGTGACAGAGTTCTCATTTGTTAGCAAAGTAAAGAAGAGGGCTATCAGAACTGCTGCCTGGGACTTGTGATGGGCAGATATTGGCCTGTTTCAGAGATTGGTGGACAGAGTCCCTTGGGAGGCAGTCCTGAGGGACCAAGAAGTCCAGGCAGGCTTGACACTGTTCAAGAGTGAACTCTTAAAGGCACAGGAACAGGCTGCCCTATATGCCAAAAGACAAGTCAGTGAGGAAGAAGGTTGATCTGGCTGAACAGAGAGGTTTGGTTGATGCTTAGGGAGAAAAGAAGAGTCTATGGTCATTGGAAGAAGGAGCAGACTGCTCAGGAGGGCTACAAGATTGTCATGAGACTGTGCAGGGAGAAAATTAGAAGGGCCAAAGCCCAGCTGGAAGTTAATTTGATTTCATCTGTTAAAGAGAACAGGAAATGCTTCTACAAATATGTTAGCAGGAAAAGGAGGACTAAGGTCCTTCATTGAATGCAAGGCGGTACATGATGGTCAAGGATGAGGAAGAGGCTGAGGTACTCAATACCTCTTTTGCCTTAGTCTTTAGTAGTAAGACCAGTTGTTCACTGAATTCCCAGCCCCCTGAGCTGGAAGATAGGGAGGGAGCTGGCAGAAGTGCTCACCAAGCCTCTCTCCATCATTTACCAGCAGTCCTGACTAAGTGGGGAGGTCTAAGGATTATTGGCAAATGTGATGCCAATGGTCTGGAAGGAGGACCTGAGGAACGACAAACCTGTCAGGCTGACCTCAGTGCCAGGGAAGGTCATGGAGCTGGTCATCTTGAGTGCCATTATGCAGCATGTGCAGGGCAACCAGATGATCAGGCCCAGTCAGCATGGGTTCCTGAACAGCAGGTATCGCTTGATGAACCTGATCATGACAAGGTGACCTGCTTAGTGGATGAAGAAAAGACTGTGGATGTTTTTTATCTGGACTTTAGTAAAGAATTTAACACCATTTTTCACAGCATCCTGGAGAAACTGACTGCTTATGGCTTGGATGTGTAGATGATTCACTGGGTTAAGAACTGGACAGATGGACAGGCCCAAAGAGTAGCAGTGAATGAAGCTAAATCCAGTTGGTGTCCAGTCATTAGTGGGATTCCTCAGGGCTCAGTACTGGGGCTAATTCTCTTTGACATCAATATCAATGATCTGGATGAGGGAATTGAGTGCACCCTCAGTATGTTCCCGGATGACACTAAATTGGGCAGGAGGGTTGATCTGCTTGAGGGTAGGAAAGCTGTTCAAAGAGATCTGGACAGGGTGAACTGATTGTGCAAGGTCAGTTGTGTGAGGTTTAACAATGGCAAGTGCCTGCACTTGTCTCACACCAACCCTGTGCAACACTACTGGCTTGGGGTGGAGTGGCCAGAAAGTTGCCTGGAAGTGTTGGTTGACAGTGATCTACTCAGGTAACCAAGAAGGCAAACAACATGCTGGCCGATATCAAGAATAGTGTGGCCAGCAGGACTAGGGAAGTGATCATGCTCCCCTATACTTGACACTAATGAGGCTGCACCTCAAATACTGTGTTCAGTTTTGGTATGTTCATTTTCAATGTGTTTTATAACCCAGTATAATTTCCATTGTGAACTTAATCAGTGGAGCTAATCAGTAAGTGGTTCCAGCTGATTGATAAGTTTTCATGCATGGCATAAAATTCTTCCTTCTGTTTCTTATTTCTCTGACTGACTTGACTTTCCCATGATATTACAAAGAAAAGAAGGTGGTGCTACGTTGCAGCAAGTTATTTGTGTTTGTATATAGCAATGTGTAGGGAAAAAAGAAGTCAGCAAAAGAATTACTGCAGTTCTGAACATGGCCTAAGCTTACTGTATCATGCCCAGTAATTAGTTTTTTTACCATTAATAATTTCTGCACATCTGTAAGACCAGTCATCTTGATATACTCAACTTTTTCTTCATTAGAAAAGCTCATTAGGACTTACCTAAGATTGTAAGTCACTGATAGAGAGTTGCTCTTGATCAGAGGATATAACTTTATAATTTAAATATGTATATTCTTATCATTAATAATACTCTAATGAAATAATTACTTTAATTTCTTCTTGTGTGTCCTGAAATCTGGCACATCTTTAAAGATGGAAAAGCTTTTGAGAAGTATCTTTTTCTTAAATATCTTATCTAAATTTCAGACTAGCCAATTTAAAAAAAAACTTGAAGAATACATTCTGAATTAGATCACAGCAAATTATTTCTTCATTTTCTCATAGCAGTAACATTTTGTATCACAGAATCACAGAATGTCAGGGGCTGGAAAGGACCTCAAAAGATCATCTAGTCCAGCCCCGCTGCTAAGCAGGACAACCTATACCAGATCACACAGGAACCCATCCAGGCAGGCTTTGAATATCTGCAGAGAGGGAGATTCCACAACCCTCCTGGGCAGCCTGTTCCAGTGTTCTGACACCCTCACAGTGGAAAAATTCCTCCTCATGTTTACATGGAACTTCCTATGCCTCAACTTCCACCCACTGCCCTTTGTCCTGTCATTAGTCATCAGAAGCAGTATATTACAGAATCACAGAATGGTAGGACCTTTGGAGATGATTCAGTCCAACCCTCCTTACCAAAGCAGGTTCACCTAGGGCAGGACACAGGAACATGTCCAGACAGCTTTTGTATGTCTCCAGAGAAGGAGACTCTATGTGTGTTTGTCACCTTGTATTAAAGTAGACTTACAGCAGAAATGTGAAAATTGTCTGCACATCATCAGAGAAACTTACGAGGAGCAGGAAAAGAAAAATGATAACTCTTTTAAATGAGACAAACTTACATATTCTGATGCATCAAAACATTATTCGAAACAGAATTTTGGACCAATTTCCTTTTGCATACACATGAGCTTTTACATCATCCCCACATTTTAATGGTGTGGATGGAAAATAACCATATTAGTCTTAAATGCAAAGAACAGGCCTATATTGTCATCACATTTGTTATATTCACCTACCTCTTCTGAAGTGTTTTTATTGAACAATGTGACAGACATCTATAAAACTCAAGGAAGATTGTTTTGCATTAAAAGTGTGGTTAGTGAGATACTACATACATAAAACCTTTATTGTGGGAAACTGTCTGAGTCTGTTGTATATAGTTATTGTTTATGGGAAAAATCCTGCTTATTGCCATGAGCAGCTCTGCTATGAGGACAGGCTACAAGAGTTGGGGCTCTTCAGCCTGGAGAAGAGAAGGCTTTGAGGAGACCTTAGAGTAGCCTTCCAGTATCTGAAGGGGGCCTACAGGAAGGCTGGGGAGGGACTATTGACAAGGTCTTGCAATGACAGGACAAGCGGCAATGGATTTAAACTGGCAGAGGGGAGATTTAGACTGGATGTTAGGAGGAAGTTCTTTCCAGTGAGGGTGGCGAGACACTGGCACAGGTCACCCAGGGAGGTTGTGGCTGCTCCCTCTCTGGAGGTGTTCAAGACCAGGTTGGATGAGGCCTTGAGTGACCTGTAGTAGTGGGAGGTGTCCCTGCCCTATGGCAGGGGGTTGGAACTAGATGATCCTTGAGGTCCCTTCCAACCTTGCCATTCTATGATTCTATGATTACTGTATTTGATAGTTAAATCCTACTTACTACTATATTTCACAGTCCTAGTATCTTCAGGCCCAATTAAGAATTAAAACCTAAAAACACCAAAACCAACAGAAATAGCTTTATAGCCATGTACATTGTAGTAGCTATTCTTTAAGCTGACTGTGATGTTTAGTCAAATACTTTACTTGGCAATGTTTTCTTTTTACAGGATGGGAAGAAGAAGTTTGACAAAGAAAGCGAGAAATACTATTCCATCCTAGAGAAGCACTTAAATTTATCAGCAAAGAAGAAAGAGTCTCATTTGCAAGATGTAAGCACTAAACACACTCGAACAGAGTTTCATATTTGCATGGAGAAGAAACCAGTTCTTTTCAAAACATTCTGAATTTTGTTAATGTAAAATTGTAGTGTTCTCTTGCATTCACCCTTGTTGTGTATATAAATTCTTGAATAGGATTAATATGACCCTAATAAGACAATGTTCTGCATGGCCAACTTTGTGTATGTCAAGCTTATGTTTATTGATGACAATGACAGAATTATATTACTACAACATAAATGTGACATTTATAAGGTCTATGTGGAATATTTGAAAGTCAAATAATTAATTGCTCTTTTACCACTTTATTATTTGATTAAGTTATGCTTTGGTTTCACATAAATTTTAATCTGGGAGGCTGAGCTGACATGACTGTAATATGGCTTCTTTGTGCTCCTTTTTTCTTCTTTTTCACCTCGTTCTGAGATTGCAGCATTGTGAAATGAACTTCAGCTTTGAAGAGTCTGTGTAACTAATTTTCTGTTAAAAATAAAACCATGAAACTTTTAGTTTAAGCAGGAGCTTTTCAGTATGTTGGTAGAAATACAGATTGTTATGGTTTGTCTTTGAGGCAAATTAGAATAGAACAAGCAATCTGATATGTGTGGCACTTTCAGGATTTGTGCCAAAGGTAGTTACATTTGTTTTGATGGAATTGCTCTTGTGGTGGTGACTCTTAAATCATGGAAATTACTTTGCAGACAGACTTTTCACAGAAGATGTGGCCATCACTCAGTCACAAATTGTAGCACTCCTCCCCCCCCCATGTTTACCAATAATACTACAATTTGAATTTAAATAAGGCTTATAAATTCAAATTTTGTAATAATGTTTATATTCCCAAATCGATATTGCTATCTTTATAGTAATAATTCTAGATAAGACATTAGTTACATAAGATTGGTTAGTTCTACTGGTATGTTAAAATTTTAAATGTACAGCTTTCACTTTCCTTTAATGTCCTGTGTATTGATGAAGCAGTTCTGTTAGAGGCTAAGCACTAGCTGAGAAAATAACAAATAAATAATTACCAAAATATGGAAAGGTGAACTTAAGCACCAACTTACCCTAGAATAGAAATAAAGTAAAACAAAATATTTTACTCTTGAAACATGAAAATAATTACAGTCTAAAAAGAGCAGCTGAAGTGAAAAGTAACAAGTGTGAATCAAATAAACTGCGGTAGAATAACAAAGGAATTGGCTTAAGTGTATAAACTAATGGAAAAGCAAAATAAATTTTCCACTGTGTCCTTAAGTGACATCTTTGGATTTAAAAATCTTGTAACTGAAACTGAGGTTTTTTGCATTTCTCTCTTCTCCAGTTTTAGACAGCTACAGGTATGCTGACTCAGCAACATTGCCCCACTATAAGCAGAAAATACAGCAGCATGTTAGTACCAAAAATGTTAACAGGGGAGATTTTTGGACTCTAGTGTAACATAAATAAAAGAAGGCCAAGTACCAATTTCTGTCCCAAAAACCAAGTGATAGATGTTGACTTACATCCAAAGCTGCTCAGAGGAGCCCCATTAACACCTCATATGTTCAGGACAGAGTTCATGACAGAAGCCTACAGCAGAGCCAGAGCACAAGCAAAGAATCAAGTGATGCTGGCAGTTGGGCTTTAGAACACAATACAAGTGAAGAAAAGTCCTTGCCTCAAGCCAACATCATGCATATAGTGAGACAGGAATACCATTTTTGACTACTACTGTCACTCTGAAAAATACTTTTTCTTTTTTAACCCACTGTTTCTTTGGGTCGTTGGAGTTTCTGTATGTGTCATCACTTCATGTGATGTGGGCTGAACAGCCTGTACTGGGCTGAACAAGGAGTAGTTCTTACATTTGAGAGCAATCGAAAGCACCTTGTTTGGGCATCTGAATCTTGATAGTCTGAACATACTGATTTAGTTGGAGCAATTAAGGAGACAGGAATTATAAATTATGTAGTTATTTTACTTCCAAGAAGCCCCTCCCACAAACTCTATACAAACTAGTTAAATCTGGATTCTAATTCAACCAGGAAAATCTTCACAAGGATGCGTATGGGCAATTCATTCATTTAGGAGAATCAGAAAATTGGAAAAGTTTAGCCACAAAATGGCTTTGCCCCACTTACAAATAAAAGGCAACCTGGAGCCTTAGGGAAAGTCTGTTCTACTCACAGTGGTAGAGTAGGATTTAGAGATAGTCCCTGGCTCCTTCACAGCAGTGTTGAAGCTGCTTGGCATCTTGATAGCCATCAAGAGCTTCTAAATCTTCCCAGGTTGTAGCAGGGTGCTGGGAAAGAGGCAGACAATATCTGACCTGATCCTGGTTCCTCTTGGTATGGAGATTTGCAGAGGTGCAGGCAAGATCTCTTGCAGATGTGCAGAGGTGCAGGCAAGATCTCTTGCACATGTGCAGAGAGCACAATGTCGGTGGCACTTCGCACCACGTCGTGAAGCACTTAATGCCTTTGCCTGGTAAACTTGGGGCGCCTGAGTTTCCAGGTAGTTCAAGACCAAAACATCAGGGCTAAGCTGGTCTGAAGCACGAGGCAGAGCAGAACACATCGTCCAAGCTGAGAGCAGTGAGGCAGAGTACAATGTCTGAGCAAGAGCAGAACATAGAGTATTGAAGTGCAAAAAGGGAAGCCTATCCAGCACTTCCAGGAATGAGGTGTCCACAACTTCCCAGGACAACCCATTCCATTAGCTCTGTGATACCAGCTCATGTCTCTGGCATCCCACCAATCCATTTTCCAGCTGCTACTTTTGATTTATGTCTGTTTACTGTCTTCTCTGGATCACCAGCCAGAGCTGGATGAGAGATCTGTGCATGCAAACAGCACTTAACATGCTCCTGTGCGCCTGTGGGCACCTGCTTATCACTTTGGGAGGGGACATAATGACCCAAGTATTAGTTTTCCTCCCACCCTTGCTTCCCCCGTCAGCAGAAGGGTGGTGCAAGCCAGGACATCTAATAGGCCTCTTAGCCAACAACACATACTCTACAGAAAGTGGTTTGCATATATTTGTCTAATTGAAATGTGCTGGATATTTTAAGAGTCTGCTTTTGCACTTTACATAAATGATTAGATTTGTTTTTTTCATTTAACATCAAAAAGAAACTTCATAATACTGTTTTTTCACTGCCTATGTAAGTCTTCAATGGAACAGAAAACAGTCAGTATTGAGTGATGTGAAAATGTTCCTAAATTCCCAATTTTATTTTCCTGAAATCTGTTCCAGAATCAGGTACATACATAGAGCAAAGGCTTCAGTCTCCAAGCTTATGTGAAGTCCTGATACACCTTTTAGTGCTATCCCACATCAGTGAAAATGTTACTTAGTAAATGCCTTTCAAACAGATAGTCAAAATCCTATCCATCAAACCTTTTCTTTTTTACATTCAGTTTGAAGTTACAGAGAAAAGTGAAAATCCATTCAGCGTTTGAAACTTTAAAATCACTTTCAAAGGAGTTCTCACAAACCTGAATCCTCATCATTTACACAAATTGATAAGCTTCCACAGAAGGTATATTTTAGCCATTTTTATTTAGTCCCTGTACACTAGTGGTGATTATGAGCTTAATTTAGGAACCCATCCATATTTGAGGTGGCACATGGTTGTTGTAAGTATCACTATAGCTACAATCTGCTTAAATGCTGTTCAGTTCAGAATAGAGATGGATTTAACTGAATGTTTAAATACCTTTTCTGGGTCAAAGCCTGAAAGAGCTTATTTCTAAAACTAGATTCTATTACTTGCTTACAATTAAATGTGAGAGCTGAAGTGATTATTGCTGGCATTTGTGTGAGCGAGGGCTTGCTGGATCATGTCTCAGAGTGGTGACACCTGGTTCTGTTCAGCTATGTAGCATTTCCTTTATGATACGTTTTTTGTAAGATAAAACTATTAATAGAGCATGAAAGATAGCAGTCATCACTGCTCTATATGAATGGCACATGGCAAAGTTAATTTGGTGGTAAAGCTCTTGCTTATTGGAATTTGTGAGTGCATGATTTCTGCTTCATTATGGTAGTTTGTGTACTTAATTTCTTCATTAGTGTTTGTTTTAGTGTTAAGGTCCGGAGAACAGAGATTAAAAGTATCTCTGTCCAGAGGAGCAAGATTTGTTCTTCTAGATTTCCGTGTTGTGAAATTAAGGTGCAAATGAGACCAGATATCACCACACAACTATTTATTCAACAAAACAGAGAGAGAGGGGGAAGAGGGGAGAGAGGGAGAGGGAACAATGGAGAAAAAGAGAAGAGCAGGGATTATATTACTATCAGTCGAAGATGGTGGGAGGGAGAGGGAGAGATGTGTGCCTGGCTCAGGGATGTTCTTCTTTGGAGTTCTGCGGGAGTTGTTCCTCGAATTCTTCTGGTGGAGGTGCCCCAGTGGCTGTGTTCTGGGGGAGATGCTCTGGTGGAGGTGCTCATTTTTGGAGGCATTGCTTATGTCTTTTTATACAGTTTTTTAGACCATTGTCCAGGTGCAGCTCCCCAAGACGTCTTCNTGTTGATTAGCATCCCTGAGCTTTTGGCCAGGAATCTGGGCTGAGTCCAGAAAGGTAACAAAGGCAATCTTTATCTTTGTTGATTTGAACAAGGGAGAGATGATTAGACTCTCACATTTAGTCATTGGAAGGAGTTGCTAGTACTGAATCATTTGAAACATATCATAGAGGTCCATACTTTGAGTAGTGTTAGAGCACTGTGCTCGGTTAGTGGATTGGTGTTGCTAGAAATCTGTGCACTCTCATCACAACAGCACTGTGTTGTTGACTAAAGAAGAACTGTTCATTATATACGGTGCTACTGATGACCAAGTCCTGCCTGAAGGAAAAGACTTTTTGCAATTGTAGTGTTTAAAATACTAAACCACTTTTATGACGCTTGCTAGTTTAATGTTTACCATCAAGGCAAGGCACAATCTAACTTTTCCAGTTTTCCCATATTTGTTATTGTTAATGCCAGAATTGAACTAGAGAATATACAGAACTGTATAACTAACGTAAAAAACAGTTGAACTTGACTCACTCATATTTCCAATACTTGATAAACTTTCTTTTTGACCTAAAATTAAAACCTAACTAATGCAGCCCAAAGGGATTTGCTTGAGAAAATGATTTATTGTGAAGGAGGATGAATTAAAATGAAAGCGGCATCTCTTCTTTAAGCATTATCTTCATACTAGACTACATGCCTGTTAGGTCCCTCGACCATGGTTGCTTAAATGGAGGATAAAAGCTGGTTACTCTTTATCAGCTGATAAGAGTTAATTCTTCAGCTATTTAGGCAGAAGGCACTGTTTTGGTACTGTATCTCCATGTCAGGTGGTATTATTCAAGCACTTCTGACAAGTATTGCCTTGTAATTGTGGCCTTTGAAAATTAAAACATGAAAAATAATTGATTTATGAGGTTTAGGACTTAAATATGTTTATACTGCAAAAGCACATGATTCATACTATGGAATAGTATGTTGCAAGATGTCATTGTTAAAGACAGTATATTTAAGAAGGAAAATGTCTTGGGGAAGTATTTGAAGTTGAGAAATAGATAAGTAAGATCTCAATGTGTTTGATACTCAAGCATTTCAATAGAAATTATATTCTTGTTGTCCATCCTTAATTCCTATCATACTTTCTTCTATTTCTTTTTCTAAACTTACCATATACCAGGAACAGAATTCCTGCTGCCACCTTTCTTTTTTTCCCTCCACGCTCCCCTAAAAACTAGATTATTGAAGTGCAAAAAGGAAAAGGAAACAAAAAAAAGAGTGGGGAAAAGGCATGAGACTAAACTGTGTAATGTTAGCTTCTTAAACTTCTGTTAGATATTTTAAGTAGGCATTCTAATTTTCTGGAAGAAAAAAATTAATCCCATGAGGTTTATAAAGTAATCTTATAGAAGGTCTGTTTGTTAATGGCAAAACTGGTTTTAAAGCAATCAAGAGTAAATTAACGTTGCCTGTATTTCATTTTGTCTCTTAGGCAGATACACAGATTGACAGAGAGCATCAAAACTTTTATGAAGCATCATTAGAATACGTTTTTAAAATTCAAGAAGTACAAGAGAAAAAGAAATTTGAATTCGTAGAACCTGTAAGTTTTATTTTCTGTTTTCTTTAAAATGCATGCATTTAAAGCTGACAATGTAACTTAAAAAGATGGGTGGTTTTGCTCCCTTTTAAAATTGTGATTGCAAGTTCTTTATATGTAGGCAGACATATAAAGATCTTGACTTGGGCACTTTCCATGTTTACTAAAGGATTACATAAAAGCATCATATCTACTGTGAAGGAAATGTCTGTTGACTCAAAGCGTACATAACATTTTAATGGGACAACATGTAGTGCTGTGTCTGTCAAACACATAATGGATGTTTCCTAGTATGATGGTTTCATGGCTGAAAATTTGAGTCGGGTTTTGGATTTAAATATTCCCATGTAGGCAGTGTACACATATATTTTTCCAAGTTATATATGATATAAAGTGAAAAACCAGTTTTTCTGCATGGTATGTAATTTTATATTTTTGTCAGTGGAGTAATTTGTCTTTAGTTTAACCTCAAACAGAAAAGAAAAACTGTGTTTATATGCCATAAAAAGGGAAGATGAAGTTGTGTTTCAAAGTTCATACTTAAATCTGCGATTTTCTCCTGGTGTGTTACTGCCCCCCCCATACTCCTATATTCTGGGTCAGTCAGTACCAAAAGCTGCTTCAGTATGATGTGCTAGCATATTTGTGTGGCATATTCATAGTATTGCTACTGTTCCATGTTATATAGGACTAGCTTGCCAGTTGCCTTGTATGGTTATTACCTGTAGCCCTTGACACAGACCTTCCAATGTCAGCTGTCCATTCCCTTTAAGTACTGAGCGCATGAGAATGTCGATTATGAAAGAGGAACATGACAAGTATAACTTTTTCTTTCTCCACACCATCTTCCAGCTTCCTTGTCACTAACCGAAGCAGCACTCTTGACTGAAACAGGTTGAATTACATCTCTAACACCCAACGTCACCAAGAAGAGCTTCTCAGATACCTCCATTCCATGAGATGAAAATGTATAGTGAATGTTTGACATTGATGCAAACTAATGAACCTGGGATTCAGCAAGCAGTACTTGCAGAAATCCTATCTTTATGGCATACAGCTGCCAAATCTTAGAGACTAAAACTTTGCTTGGATTCCTAAATAAGAACATTTTTCTACCTGTCACAGATTAATCCAGAGTGTCTCCCTCTATCTACTTCTGCAAAACTCTCACATCCTGGAAAAATCTAGCAATTCTGACCTAGCTTTGACCCCGGTATAGGAGACTTTATGCTCCTTTAAAGTAATAGAAACTTCATGTATTAAGAAGACTTTGTACATCAGGAAATATTACTGTGCAATTGTATGTAGTTAAAATAGGGTGTCTTTCATCCTGTGTGCTATACACAGAGGAAAAATAAATCTGAGGTTGTGCATTTTTAGTTGGAGATATTAAATTTTATCCTTTTGTCCAAGGTCATTCCCCATACTCTGTCAGCCATCACAGTATCAGTTATGAATTATCAAAATGAAAGAGAATATGTCAGTTCTGCAGTACTGACATGGGCAAGCAAAAAGGGGAGGTTACTGCTAAATTCAGTCTTGTAGACCTGGGGGATTTTGTCATCAGGCATACAAGTCTAGTAGGCAAAATTTAC